>JBBPFQ010703410.1:0-14723 GCA_037974815.1 Kaempferia elegans | reverse complement strand
TATGGATTTCAAGCTCGGAGAGCTACTGAAAGAAGTGCAACTGGATGATTCCACTGTTGAAATTGTCGACCTAGCGGTCGCTTCTGTTGTGGATGCCATAAAGTCGATCCCTGAGCGGTTAGTGAGGACCGACGAGGCTTCCAGATTCATCGCAGACCTTGGCGTGCCAAGTGAGAAGGTTTCTTTCACGTTCCGTGCCCCTGAGTCCATCCAAGTTGGCGGGAGCCACTCCATAAATTCAGTCGCAAAACCCGACATTAACGTAGATCTTTTAGTTCGAATGCCTAAGGTGAGTTTTTGCACGTTTTCTAGTTTTCTCGTAGGCTGATCGGGTTTTGTAATAACATGCAATTTTGTGTTTAGGGTTGTTTTCACGAGAAAGATTATTTGAACCATAGGTACCATGCAAAGAGGTTCCTTTACCTCCGGGTTATAGAGAAGAGCTTGCAATCATGCTCTGCTGTTAAGAGGATTGCATGGTCAAGCTTTCAGGACGAAGGCCGCAAACCTGTATTGATAATTTTTCCAGGTTCTTTTTAAAGCGTACTTTAATCTCTATACAATTTTGCGTTCTTTCCCTAAAACATTTTAAGCACTACAATTATGTTGAACAATGTGATTTATTCGATGCTTCGGCATAGAAGATCATTATTCTTTTTCTCTATTTTAAGGGCCAGATTATTAATGTCATTTGTTTGGTGACAAAATTAAGCTACCTTTCTCGCTGCTGCAGTAATGGACTTTCCAGATCTTTCTGATTTTTTCATTCGGATAATTCCAACTGCAACTTCTTTATTTAGCATGTCCAGGTTGAGTTTGTCACGAAATAACGTTCGCTCATTTTCACAAGGTAATATTTGTCAGTGGCCTGCCCAGCTGAATTTCTTGGGCCTCACAGTGCACATAATTTTTCCTATGTATCATTGCAGAAGATGGTCTTGCCCAAGCAACTCCAATATACAACAGCAGCATCTTGGAAGATATGTTCTTGGAGGAGAACTCTGAATATGTGCAAAAAGCATTTCATGAATGGAAAGTTTTGAAGGAAGCACTAATTTTGCTCAAAGTACATCTTCTTTACTGAAAAATGACAATTTTGATGTTCATTACAAAAGTTACTATGAGCATGCCAATTCTAGCTATTTGATAACATACAAGTTTTGATCTTGTTTAAGTATTAGCTCATGAATAAGCATTATTAATAATATGTAGAACATTTTTAGTTAAGTTGGACTGATTAATTGATCTTTGCAGGTTTGGGCTCGGAATAGGAATTCCCTTTATTCACACGACAGCTTAAATGGTTATTTAATATCTATGATTTTGTCGCACCTTGTTGTTGGATCTGGAGAAAGCCTTATACACAAGTCAATGAACGTGATGCAAATTTTTCGTGTTACGCTGAAATTTATTGGTAAAAGATTACTGCTTGTTTTCTGTTTTTACAATTAACTATTTGTATGTCATCTTCAAAGAACCAATCTGTATATGGAAATTTCAAATTTTATAATTAACCGTCCATACTCTGTCATATAAAAAAAAAGAAAATTCCATCAATATGACTTTGTTCTAAGGACTCTATTGTCATTTTATTTTGTTTCTATATGTTCAGGAGGTGATATGAGATTCATTCTGATATTGTTCAAATTTAGTGCAACTGCTAGGTAGAACTTGATATGCAATTAGAACTGTGTTGGATTTAATAATAATTCAAATCCATAACCAAAACTCTGGTTCTAAATGGTTGTTGATACTTTAAATTTCAGGTTACATATTGAGTTAAACGTTGCATTGTCACAATTAGTTGTAGTTCTATTAAAGGCTCTAGGGAGCCTCTTAAGGCTGTACTGATTCTTATTGTCCTAGTGTTTGGTATTCACCAAACTGAAGTTAGGCACTTATTTATAAAATATCTAAAATTAAGCAAATATGAAATTATGGAAATAGCTTTTATATGAGTGCAATATATTATATTATCTCATCTCTATGCTTTGTTATGTCTAGTTTTCTTTCTTTTTATTTGTTTGTTCCATCTCTGCCAATGAACCTAGGAGAGTTGTTTGTGCATGAACTATAACAGGAAGTAGAAAGGTAAAATGAATGCAAAAAGAAGCTTGCCTTTTTCCACATATGAGTTGGTTCAGCGTGGCACACATCTAGATTCATGGCTGTATCTCATAGTAACTTGTTGTTCTTGAGATGCACGATGTCTTGGCTTTGTCTTGCCTGAATGCCTCAGTGAGCACCTAACACCTGTGACGTTATTGATGAGTAGTTACAGATTCTGATTTGTTGGTCAGTCCATTTTATTGACTAAGTTAGTATCATGCCTAAGAATTTGATTGAGATTTGACTCCAGCTCTAATTTTGGGTTGCTGGGTTCAATCAGCTTATCTATTGGTGACAAAAAATTTCAATTTATGTATTGACTTACAGAACAATGTGACTTTTTTTTATTGGAGTCGAAATTTCTAACTTTAGTTTGAATGTTTGTTTGGCACATATCACTCACTCTACATATACTTTAATTTATTATATTGTCAGTTGTTCTAGGAGCATAGACATCCAAATTTATTGGTAAATATCTAGTGTAGGAAGTAGAGTTATGCTCATTTTGGTTTTTGTGTGGTGTTTTTATCTCTGCAATGCTGCAACCATAGCATTGAGGCTCCTTTTCATCATCTTTATGATCCGTGGATTTACATTTACTAACAATTACTAACAAAAGTATACTATTACACCGCATGCATTTCCTTTGTTTCTTTTTTTAATTTGATATTGGCATTTGAGATAATTGTATTTTGTCTCAAAATATCTCAGTAGATATGCAGATTTATAATTTGCACTTTATTTTCTGGCTCCATTTCCTCTAGTCGGTAAAGGAGTAAAATCATTGTCCAATAATCTTGCACAATTTTTTTGGACACATGGAAAAGCTGCTGTATTGTATCGGGTCTGTTACAGTCTCAGGTCAATGTCTACATGAATCTAGTATTTGACCCTTGTGTCGCTGTGGAAAAAATTCCTTTTTTTCATTTTTCATTTCTTAAAAATAGAATTTGAAAGTTGAAGAGAGTAGTAAATTATTTATAATTGATTGGTTTCACACATTTGAATTTACTAGAACTGAACTGAATCATATGATAAACTTTGACTTCTTTTTAATTTTCAATGCATTTATTTTATTTTCTAAAATTTGCAAACTGGAAATATGAAATTGTCACAAATAACGGTTTCAGTGCTGGAAGTCACTGCTGAAAAAGGTCAAACCTTCTCCTTGTGGTCTATGTAGATGGTGTTTAAGAAGTGCTACCTCCTGTGAAGATTTATTTATTATTTTATTCTACTGATGATGAAGCATGTTCCAGTTTGAATGGTGTGGACATATGATATTCTTGACATCCGCCTATACAAATCTAGAATTCCCATTTTTTATTTCTTCTTCATTCTTTGTCTTAATGAAAAAACCTTCTAACTTCTCTTTTATTGTTATCTTCATTCAATGCTAATTTATATTCCCTGATTTACTATTGGTCTGAACAAATAATTTGTTGAATTGATCAGATTACCTCTTAATTTTAGATAGTGTCTTCGCTTCACAAAAAATTGAACTTCAAATTGTTTCTTCTTTGCAGCAACTTTAAATTTGAAAGATAGACCACTTTTTCTTCACCCTCAAGGCCATTGCAATATAGCGAAGGAGGTATGCATCTTGTGCAGTGGCTTCTGTTTTGTGACTGTACCTGTTACATGTTATTACTATGGATTAATTGACTTCTCTAGTTTCTAGTGTTAGGTAACTAACACTTTATCAGACATGATGTTTTCCCTTTCGTGCTCAAAGAATTTAGTATTGATTGTCTGCTTGCAAGATCATTGTTCTTTCCTGCATAAATCTGTTCCTTGGTGTGTGAATCTCTTTCAGGATATGAATCAGCTCCTAAAATCCTTTGATACAGTATTTCTTGATGCATCATGCTCCTTCAACTTGTTGTTTCGCATGACAAAGACAGCTTTTGTGGAGGTAACCATCCCTATCATAGTTGTGCCAGCATCTATATCCATCTCCACTGTTCTATTTCACTTTGGCATACACATCTTCCACTTGGTGTTCATCCTGATTCCTGATAATCCCTGGTCATCGTACCTGTCATTGTCAATTATTTGATGTTATTGTTGGTGCTCTGAGAGTATACATGATTGTTCTTCCACTTCAGCTGCAGGATGAAGTATCTTGGACTCTTAAGTGTATTGACAAATGCAGAGGTGGTGGATTTGAGGAGATTTTCATGACAAAGGTTGATTTTGCTGCTAAGTTTGATTCTTGCTTGAGGTAATCAGTCTCTCGATAAATCTTGAAACCTCATACTTGTCTTTTGAAGTCGATGGAAGCATATAAAGTTATAAACCACAAAAGTTTCTTGAAACCTGGAACATGTCCTATATATATTGTATAGACAATATCTAGTTTTCTTTTCTTTTTTTTTTTATTAGAAAATTATCATACCCAAACTCCTGTTAATTTCTTCAGAAGATGTTTCATGGCATAATGTTTTTCAGTGTTTGCAGTAATTTTCACCAATAAACTTGATGGATGAGTTCACTAGTTTTTGAAAATCTATTCTCTTGTTCCTACATGGACTACTAATTAATGATGTGAAAACTGAGAAGCTTGAGAAGGTTATTGAAAAACTTGTTGTTCCAAAATTTGATTATATGGAAGTTTATACTTTTTAGTCTTATGACTCTTTCCCTTTCCCGCTCTTTGCCCTTCTAAATTACTGTAATCAAGGATCAAATACTGGTTATTTATGGAAAACCTTCAAGACTATAGTTTAGCTTAGCTTCTACACTTTGTAACATATTCTGCGTCTTTGTACCTCCATCGAGACTTTGATGCTTTTTCTAATGGGATCTTTATTAGACTGAATCATAATGGTCACTTCAGGGGGTGGACATTGATGGTTCATACAATACTTGGTGATTTTTGTTTCTAAATTATTGTTGGTCCTCTTAGTCATTTTACATTGTGTATTTTTTGGCATTTAATGATCAAATGATTGTTACTTTGAAATCCTTCAGCAAGTTCACTTATTTCCAAAAATTAGATTTGTTGATGTTATTTCTTTCCTCATTACAGGATAAATTTGAAAGGTAATCCTAAAATTTGTTCGGAAGATTTTTGTTTGGACAATGAATGTTGGAGAATTTATGAAAAGAACATCCAGTCTCTACTGCAAAGAGGGCTAAGTGATAGAGCAAAATTAGTTCGTGTAGTATGGAGAAGTACACCTTTAGATTGGAACATAGAAGATGTATGCACTATACAGATTGGTGTACTAATTTTATTTCACTTTTATCATTACTTTTTTTTTACTGAATTTAATAGTTTGTTTGCAGGGGTTGTTATATTTTGGTAATGAGCCAATCATTGTCGGAATATTAATCAGCTCCCAGGAGAACAGCTTCAGAGTGGTTGATATTGGTCCAAACCCAGAAAATAAAGAGGAGGCAATTTCTTTTATCTGTTTTTTCTGAACTTAAATCAGCAATTAGTATGATTATCTTATCGTTACATGTACAATTAAGGATAAATGAGTTTACTTATCCTCCAGGCTATGAAGTTTAGAAAATTCTGGGGAGAAAAAGCAGAGCTTAGGAGATTTAAAGATGGGGCCATTGCAGAAAGCACAGGTGACCTTTAGTCTTCTAGCTTATATACTTGTTTTTAGTCAGGATGCCTTCTGATTTCTCTAAAATCATTTTTCCTTGTTACAGTATGGGAGTGCGAGCCATGGGAGAGACATTTGATAATTAAAAGAATCTGTGATTACTTAATCTCTAAACATTTACTTCTTTCTAAGGAAGACATAGTTCATGTAGTTGATCAGCTGGATTTCTGCCTGCAAGTTAATGGTAAAGGTAAGGCTGTTCTTGCTTTGTTGTCCCTGTTTTTACCTTGTTCTGTTGTCTCCTTTCCCTTTTTTGTGGATTTTGTGCTCAATTATCTATCTTGTCTTTCTGATTCTCTAGATCCTGTAGCATTTTCTAGTGCGCTGCTAGAGGCTTTTGAGCTTTTGTCAAAGCGGTTGCGGCTTTTAGAGGACATTCCTCTGAAAATATCCAGTGTGCAGCCACTCGATCCAGGTTTTATTTCTATGAGCCTAAAGAAACATTGAGGATATAGGTTGTAAAATTTAATTTTATTGTCATAACAAACAAGGTGGTTTAATTCCTTTTTAGGAACATATTTACAAATTCGGTTATCTATTTACCAAGGAATAGATGATTTGTTATCTTTTTTTTATGGAGAATAGATTAAGCTTGGATCCTTTAAAAAAGAACCTAACCCTTTTATTTTGATAATCTTCAGTTTAATAATATTTTTTCTTTAGGTGTTGGTTCTTCGTGTCAAGTTGTTCGAATTTGGTGTTGCATCAGTAAATATCAGCGTGTTTAATTTTCTCTATGGGTCTTCTGTTCACCTGCATGCTGTATTAATTATAACATCATGATAAGACAATTTTTTTATATTTGTTAATGATGATAATCTGCCTAACAGGATGTATGCAAACTTGGCATACATTTAAATATGCGGTTACACCCTTCTGGTAAGTGGTAACGCATGATGACAAACTATTCAATTCATTAGTGTCATTGACTGCTTCTACTATATCAGATTACTTTCTTGGGTTTTATTTGGCATGTGTACATTTTTCAGGACTAAATGTGATCATTGCATGAGTAAGGAATCTACATTCCAGTGAATTATTGTGTAAATTTGTTAGTATTAGTAGGCTGTGTTGATTCTTCTGCAATAAATTTGTCTGTCTGCCATTGCATTCTGCATGACTTGCAGTTTAAAAGTAAATGTTTTGTCTTCTTTTGACCTGTATAGCCACGTGATTGAATCAAGTTTTCATGTAGCATTCAGGCATACATCTGTTTTTCCTCCCCAACCTCATCCTCTAGCTTATGAAACAAAATCCGGCAAAAAGCTGCCAAAGTCGGCTACAACCTGTATCCCAACACTGGATGTCATGATTCAGGTATTGGTATATGCTACACTTGTGTTTTGCTTTGTATGGGAAGTCTGATGTTTTTGCAGTATTTTCAAGCGAACCTGATTGTTAAATCGATGAAAGGTCATCCAGCTGTTCCTTTAACATTCTGGACACTGGGCACCACTGATGTTTTTTCCTTCCATTTATTATACGAGAATTTGGTTGTTGAAATACTCTTTTTTTTTCTCTATTTATCATTCGTAACAGGTCCTCGTCTTGGTTATTTCTTTAGGGTGGTTTTTAAATACTTTTGATACTTTCTCATCTTAATTTCGTTTGCTACCATGTCCAGTTGGAGGGATCAGGCAATTGGCCATTGGATTCTGTAGCCATAGAGAAGACTAAATCTGCATTTTTGCTAAAAATTGGAGAAAGGTAGGAAGTTTATTGAAGTACTACTGTATGGACCTGAGGTTATCTTGTGCTAGTTGATCAATTTGTCTTGGATGACTGATGATTATTTTTGTGCAGTCTTGAGGAGCGCTGGAGTGCACTTTGTGTTGCTGCTGAAGACGAGGTGAATATACTTATGTCTGGTTATTCATTTTGTCTCAGGATTATGCATGAGAAAGGATTAAACATGTTACAAACACAAGGTTTGGATACTGAGTCTGCAATTGATCACTTATATACTATTATTTTGATTGTGATGCTTATATGCCTATGTTCCTCTAGGTGTTATGGATAAAAATGAGATTTTTTCAATAGACAAAAAACTTTTTATGTGGAGCCAGCACTCCAGTATGATTAATGGTTTACATGGCTGCTACCCTACATATGGTCCAGTGGTTAGGTAAAATTTTCTTCAGTTTGAAATTCTGCTACCCCACAGTAGTTCAGTTTCTCTCAAATTTTAATTGTCGTTTTTGTTTTTCTTATCTTGCTTAATAGGCTTGCAAAACGTTGGGTTGCTGCACACCTTTTTTCTTCATTTTTGGAAGAAGAAGCAGTTGAATTGATAGTTGCTTACCTTTTCTTGAAGCCTTTTCCTTTTCATGCTCCATGTTCGAGGGTTACTGGTTTTCTAAGGTATTCTGTATCACTTTTCCTATCAAATCCTATGTATACAATTTTTTGTTAAGTTTAGTTGCTGAAAAGAAGCTGCCAATTTATGAATTTGGTAATCTATCTCATGCTTTGATTTTTGGTTTCTGAACGTGGCAAATAGTATTTAGTTCATCATTGCTTATTATTCTTTTGTTGATAGTCAAGTTGCTTACTGGATGTGATTGGTTCATACTACTGAGTGACTGCTGCATGTGGCCTTTGTGCTGTATCTATTTCATGCTCTAAAAGAAATGTCATTATTTAATGCAAAAATCTTGTTCATGGTGATTACATTCGAGAAGTTTCTTGGCCTCTAATCATCTTTCTCTTTGTAAGGTCTCTTATTTATTCTACTATGTCAATTCGAACTCTATCACAGGTTTTTGCGGTTTCTCTCATGCTATGATTGGACCTTCTCTCCTTTGATAATTGACATAAATGGCGACTTAACACTGAAGGACGAAAATGAGATCAATGTAATTAGTCAATCACTGTTTATCTTATTTTTGTACTAGTAGAATAATTGTTCATTTGTCTTTAAGGAATTTGAATATACACACATAATAGAATAATTGTTCATTTGTCAGGAAAACTTCATATCAAGAGGAAAATCTTATGAAGAAAATAAAAATATTGCTCCAGCTATGTTCTTAGCTGCTCCATATGATAAAACATCTAAAGCTTGGACAAGGTTGTCACCAAACCGATCAGTAAGTGATTTACTTCATTGTACATTCATCTGCATATTTATTTCAAAATATGTTAATTTATTTCCTGGTTTTTAGCTGGTATGCTCTTCAATATGTATTATAATTTTGTCAGTCAGACGCGATAATTGTTCTTGATTTGTTTTATATAATTTGTCCATTTCCCTCTTTGCTTTTCCACATCATTGAGACAAATCAATGAGGTATTTATAGCATAAGGTGAACCCATGCACTGACACTTGCCAAATACTTCCATCTTCTTTTTCACTTCTTTTCTTAAATGCATAAAGGGATATAACTTGTTGTGACTAGTATTGTAATTGTAGTGGATATTCTAGCAGCTTGGTCGTTTATCAGAATCAGTTCACTGTTCAGCTGCACTTTGTTTTCTCACTGCATTTCCCACAAGGGAAGGGAACCAGAAACAAAACATCTGGAGGAAAGAAAAGCATAAAAAAAACTTCTCCAGATATCCCTTATATTGCTTTCACAAGCAAAAAAGTTCATTTTTGCATAGAATGAAGCTCAAATTTGAGCTTAATTTTTTTTGTTGATTTCTTTCTTGAATTTTCTAATATATATTTTTTTATTTATGTTTTATTAATCTAGGGCAAATAAAGTGTTGAAAAATTTCTCTCTCCTTTTTTCCGTCAAAAAGGAAAAAGATTGAATGGAAAATATTTTACAAATGTTTTTTCATGCAAATTTTTTCCTCTACCTCTTCCCCCCTTGCTGATTCCTTTGCAAGAAACAAAACCTAACTTGGACTGGTGTGCTGTTATAATTGTGCTCTCTTATCTATCAATATATCTTCAGCATACCTTTCTGCTAGTTTATATATTGTAATAGATATGCCATTGCTTTTGACACTGAATCTAGCAAATTGGCTTGGGTGCAAATTATCTTGAGAATTAGGCATGAGTCGGTCAATATGACCTTTTACATAAAGCTCAGTGCCAATAATTGTCAGCATTTATTTTATGATCCTAAGTCATATTCAGTTAGTAAAGACCACCCTTGTGTAAAAATTAGAAAAAGCAAGCTTATTTTTTTGTTATAATTGCACCAGGATGTGATGAATCATAACTGGTCTTGGTCTATGCAAATTCATATTTGAACGATTTTTTTAATGTTAATTTGACATCCAAGTATGGTTGGCGCTAGCCACTTACATGAATAATTACTTCTTTTCATTTGTCATGTTTTAAGGATGAAGACCAGTAACTCATCTACTATATTGCTTCATTTTGAAACATTGATTCGACTGGTCATTATATTACCTTTTCTTTTCTGTAAAAGGAGTTTAAGCGCATATGCTCATATGCTCGTAGCAGTGCCGACCTTTTGACTAATCTCATTCTCCGTGGTGCTGATGGTCCTTACACATGGGAGGTAAAATTGTATTACCTTGTGTTCCTTGGCTATATTCTCTCTGAATTCTAACCTTGATTCCTTTTTTTTTGCATCTGGCTTGCAGTGTCTCTTTCGAACTCCTTTGAACAACTATGATGCTGTTGTTGTTCTCCATCATGATAAGCTTGCTACTCCCCAGCACCTTCTCTTCCCAGCTGTAGTTGACTTCGGTTAGTGTTTTGCAGATCAGGGCTGTGCACATTTCACTAGCATAAAGCTGATTGTGTTTGTGATGTATTTTCAGGGAAGCTTGTCATTTGTGGGAAAGCAAGCAACCTTTTCCTTCCTTATACGACTCTTGATGGAGTACAAAACTTGGAAGAAGCAAGAAATAAATTGATGGTTGGTTTTGACCCAACCAGATGTTTTCTGGAGGATCTGAAGGTAAGTTCTTAAACCTATCATTTCATAAACTGAAGACGAACTTATATTTGGAATGTTCTTTATTTTCCATCTGCTGTTTATTGGCTTCAGAGAGAGTTCCCAACTACTTTCAAGATATGGTATGATTCCCTTGGGGGTGATGTACTTGGCTTAACCTGTGATAAAAAGGATTCAAGGGTAAACCTCATTTATTTATACATTTCTCATTTAAAGCGTGCAGACTATTTTTATATATGCTGTGTGTAGAAACGTGGCCGAGATGGATCAGATGAGAGCAGCATTGAGCTAACAGACGCCCTAAAGAAAGTTGGGGAGGTTGGTAAGGGTCTTGTAAAGAGTGTACATCTTGTCAAGGTACCTAAATTGCAGCAGTAAGATGACTTTTCAGAAGGTGAGTTAACTAATTGTTGGGTCGGTCAAAGGTTAGCAAAGGAGGAAAATGCCTGATATGGACTGTCAAGACTTGCACCGATGTGGAATAGCATTAGATATTTAGATATGATTCAATGTCTATGAATTATCAGCTTTTAACTTAAACAATTTATAGCTAATAGCCAGCAGAGTGGTAGAATGTACGAGATGGAATGAATGTTTGCTCACAGGCAATCATTTAGTTCATTTTAGAGAAATAATTATTTATACACGATTTTGTTTTGTATGATTTTTTATTGCATTTTGTAATTAGCTATTATTTTTTCATTTCCATGTCTATTAGATTATCTAGTGAACATGAATGCAAGAGAGATCTGATAATGGCGATGTCTTGGTTGCTTATGGGTAGTGTGTAACTTTTTACTAATTTCCTTGAGCAAAAAGCCATTCTCATTCCTGCTTCAGTAAGTTCGTTGGGCATAGAAGAAACTAATATGGCTATCACCTGCTTAAGCTAAAATTCAACTTATCTAATTCTAGTAAAGCTAAAATTTTATAGTCTGAGATTAGCTTTTTTTATGTTTCATAGAATCAATTTACATATTTGTAATACTCGTTCACTAAAAAGAATTGGGACCAGCCAGTTGTTAGTCATTTTTTTTGATAATTTAAATATTTAGTATTTCGTATCAACTAATGTCAGAGATGATAGATTCATCTCATAAAAATAATTTTTTATAGACTATCAAAATAAATCCAAAAGTAAGATGGATCTCATGGAACTGTAGACGTATACGATGTCCTGAGTTTCAAATTCTCATTGCATCAGAGCCGGTTTCTACTTCTTGCCATCGGCCGGGGGAGGTGGCACTGGTCTCATTTCTTCATAGCAGATATAAGGTGGAAATTGATACTGTCAGTTATGCTACTCTTCAATCAATCAATGGTTTACTGAGGCTTCGGACGACCTAAGATTGTCAAAATTGGCCTTTTATAATAATGACTTTCAATATTACATAAAAAAAAATGGAAAAAAAAGGATAAAGTAAATCAACGTTATGGTCCCTAAAGTGTGGGACTGACTATGCAGTAGCACCAAGCTTCAATAGATTCTCATCACCAAGTATGGATCCCTAAACTGTGGGGCTGCGCCACTAATAATTGAAGGTATTTTGTCCTCACCAAACTCGGTAGATTTTCATCACCAAACATGATGCCTTGCGCATTACGGAGGTCCCGCAATATGATAAGATCAGGATAAATGAGCTCCACGCCTCTCAGAAAATAGTGCAAACGATGACATGCTCTTTAGGAACACACAGGTAATTCAACTAATGATTCTGCTAATGAAAGCCTTAATTATACCTTGTTTTCTATCAATCCAATCCAACGAAAAGCAGCAGAGAGGTAATTCAGCTAATGATTCTGCTAGAGTTAGTTGCAGGTGATATTGAGCTCAATGGGGATAAGGTTCATAGTTAGGAACAGTGGCGCTTATTGATGATGTTGATTCTGCTAGTGTTGATATGGATATTGGGGGTGGTTAAGTTGATACTGACTAAATTATTAAATTTTGCATTCTCTTCTTTCCTGACTGGAACGTAACTATTGAGAGGTTAATGATACAGATGATGTATCACCAAAAGAATCACAAACCTAGGCGTGAATAAACTATTTGGATGGTGTACCAACGATAACTGAAACCACCAAGCAAAATGAGGTCGATGGCACATCCAATGATAGAAGTGAATTCGAAGCCATTGCTAAAGAGGAACTGAACCTTAAGGCATAGACTGTAATTGCTCGCTGATTCATAATGCACATTGAACAGCAATTGCTGTCCGCTCACACTTCGTCCGACGTCTTTGCAGAACATGATTTTACAAAAAAAATTGATTAGCCTATTACATTATCTCGAGTCTGAGAGTACGAAGAATCACGATAAGGATGAGCAGACAACAATCCAATGCAAGAGAGACACTGATCAGAAGTTCAGAACAATGACATTTGAGGGACCAAGTACATATTTTTCTTCTTTTTTTCTCCAAATTTAATCAAGTAGACTATAAGGACGAACGCAGATCAGGAAACATGAAACGCCATTGAACCACAACCCTTTATCCATATAGGATGCAATGCAAAACAAAGTGAACCGAACACAAGCGAACAACAAATTGAAAAGCTCCCTCAAGCTACCACTAGATCAAAGACTAGATAACTACGAAGCCCATCCGTCAAACCGACAACGGCATCGAAAGATCACGTTCAACTCCTCCAATTCCCATCAGATGCACCACCGCCCCTTGAGTAGCGGGAACCGCCGCCGCCGCCTTCACCATCGCCATAGCCGCCGCCACCTCCTCCATAGCCACGTTCACGACCATATCCACCGCCGCTGCCGCCACCTCCTCCACGGCTGTACCCTCCTCCTTCACGACGGCCTCCACCGTATCCTCCACCACCACCGTATCCACCGCCTCCGCCACCGTATCCGCCACCACCACCACCGTAGCTACCGCCTCCGCCACCGCCATTCCGACGGTTTTGGGCTTCGTTAACAGTGATATTCCTTCCATCGAGAGACTGTCCGTTCATTCCCTCGATAGCGTCCCGCATCGACTGCTCGCTGCGGAAAGTGACGAACCCGAACCCCCTAGACCTCCCAGTCTCCCGGTCGTTGATGATCTGCTCCCAAAAAACACGAAGACGGAAGATCAGATCCCAGATCTAGAAAAATAGAAACAAACCAAAAAAAAATACGAGACTAGATCTAGGATTTAGAATAGATCGGCACCTTCGACTCCAGGATCTCGCCAAAGGTACTGAAAGCCCGCTCGAGGGAGCGGTCATCGGTGGCCCAAGCCAGACCGCCGACGAAGCATCGGTACTCGACATCAGAAGCCATGGATAAGGAACGGAACCGGAACGGAACCCTAGATCCAAGAGGGGGAGGAGAAGCCAACCCACCCCTTTGAGCGCACGAGAAAACCAATTACGCCCCAACGCACGCATTTAAAGACCGGGCGACGGGCCGATGCGGTGACCTTACCGCGAGCGAGGTTTTCCTTATCCCTTCTTACGGCTTCTTCGGGCGCTCGCTCACCACGGTTTTGTTACCGCGGAGGAGCGGACGCCAGGCTGCTTCAGGAAAGCTGTCACCCCAATTCTTATCTCGTCCTACGTGGCGCTCGCCAATCCAAAGTGGGCCCGATAAGTGAGGTGATGGACCGACGTTGCGTGTCCCGTGGACTTCGGAGAAAATATCTGATGAAGCAATTTACTATTTTGCCCATGCACCGGATCGAGGATCGACGATAATATTCTCCTGATTGTGCGCGTGCACATTAATGAAGGAAAGACATTTTATATTTTATCGTCAGTGTGGGCCTCGTTTAAAATTTCTATTTGGGCTATACGGCCCATCAATTGATGTTAATTCATGATAGGAAGGGAATGAGAAATTATCCTAGCGCAAATCCTCTAGTCCGCTTTCATTAATTTCCTCCGGGTCCAAATAAGAGCCGTTGGATCATATCAGGAGGATCAATACATGATCCCTGATATGATCCAACGACCCTCCTGGTTGCGGACTAGGAGAGGATCAGGGATTAAGAACTAGGAGATTTGGTTCGAAATTATCCCCGAGCTATAGTGGCGTCCATATAGTCTCCTGAATATCCATAATTTAATTTTCAAATAGGATGTATGGTAAAATATGGATGATAAATCTGAGATG
>JBBPFQ010703101.1:0-14733 GCA_037974815.1 Kaempferia elegans | reverse complement strand
GTCTGAACCCTAGGGGTTAAATTTTTTTAAAAAAAAATACCGTTAGGGTTTAGACTTCCTAATTAAATTATAGTATTAAGTTAAAAAAATAAAAATTAATTAATTTTAGATGTTTATGAATATAATCAAGTATTTAAAATTTAGATTTATAAAAATATTTATATTCTATTAAAACCTTAATATATATAAAATTTAAAAAAAATAAACAAAATCACCGCTGAAACCTATGCACGCACTGTCCCACGAGCAGGATAACAATTATATATATACAAACATGATCCACTGCGGACCATCCGCATACGGACCATGCAGTGGAGGGCGCCCTCCCATGCATAGAAGACACCCTCCACTGCATGGTGCGCATGCGGATGGTCCGTAACGGATCATTATATATATATATAGTGAGTATAAAAAGAGACATTTTAAATATTAAGTTATAAATAAAAATATTATCTTATTTTTTTTAAAAAAATACTCTTTAATAATATGATAAATTAGATATTCTTTTGTAATAACGCTTAAGACACGTAGCAATGTCCGCTACCCAGCAGGCGCGAAACTACTCCCCTCTCCCAGCGGCACAGCCAAACCGCCGCCGCCGAACGCGACGACGTTGACCGAGTTTGTCGTGCGAGGCGACAGACTTGTCGCGACGTGGGGCCCTCCCTTCCTTGGCCGGGGAGCTGCCTTCGACCGATCGGTTTCGTTTATGTCTCCCCTCGAGCGTGGCGCCGTGCACTTTCTTCTTCTGCGCACTTCATCCCGGCGCGGCTGCAATAACAAAGCGAGATGTGGTTCACGTGGGATCACATGGACCCGTCGACGCGATCCCGACGGCCATCGATGCCCATTCATTTCAATGACCCAGCACAGAACAGCGGCACGAAACGTGGGCTGCCTATGCATCCCATCGACGTGCATGCACGCCGTGGTGGGTTTCACCTGCATGCACTCTCAACTGTTACGCGTCCGTTCCTCCTGCGCCGAATTCCAGATCATGACACTGATCAGACACAAAGGTGCCGCTCGCATTTATAAGTTTGTCCGATCTTTTATATATATATATATATATATACACGTGATTGATCTGATACAGTAAATTAAATTTATTTAATCTTTCTCTCTCATCTCCATATAATAACTTTCTCTCGTTCACTTTAAATTAAAATAAAATATTTTTTCTCTCTCATAATTACAAACAGTTATAGTAAAATTATTTCTTCTCTTTCCTAAAGTTATTGCACCAAGTAGCTACAGCTACTAGCTGCAACAAGCCAATGCAGCTAGTAGCTATAACAAGATGTTGCAATTGGTAGTTGCAACAACGGCCACAAGTTGTGGTAATTATTAGCTGTCATAATTTATGGTAATTACTTATGAAATCATAGGGGAGAGAGTAAAGAATTTTATTACAACTATATGTATTTATGAAAAAGAAAATTTTATTTTTAGTTAATTAATATTTTATTATATGCAGATGAGAGAAATAAGGATTAAAAAAATTTAAATTTTATCATGTCAGATGATGCACGTAAGATTTCGCTCATAAATCGCGACATGTCTTCTATTGCTAGGGACAGCTCGGCCGACTCCATAAGCGTTAGGATCAGAATGCCTTGTCCTTTGAACGACTGACAGATCAAATCAGGCAGAGTCCAGTGAAGTGACTACATGAGATCAGTGAATTGAATGAGTTTGAATGAACTTTATGAACACATAGATTAAGTTAGCTAGCTAATTGGAACCACTGATAATGGTGCATTTCCATTCTTGTCAGATATGGAGAACATAAAAAATATCTGAATTTGAATGAATGCTTCAACAAGTGTTATTCTTGGGAATAGGAACCTTCAAAGGAGTTTAAACTTATGGAATGTGTATCTATGGCGCCATGTGATCCTAAATCTTTAGCCATTTCCTAGTTAAGATCCTTTGCCACATGCAATATAAGAGTATCGCCATATTCTTGGGGGACCAAGGGAATAAAAATTGTTAGTCAATTTATATTAGATATTGCAAGAGCAAATCACTGGTTTGGGTCGTGCCTATGCTATAGTTTCATGTGCATATGAATTTTTGATAATATTGTTTTGTCTTATTCAATGATATTAGCTTTTATATAAATAATAAATATAAACAATTTTTTTAAAAAAAAAACTTAGTGGTGATGATCTTTCTAAAGTCTCTTCTTTCTTTCCATTTCATCGGTCTCAAAGTGAGTGCTCATCTAATAACAATGCACCTTATAGCCGTGAAAACCATCCATCATTCTTGCTTTGACTAAGAAATAAAAAAGATTAAACAAATGCCATGATTTTGCATAGAATTTAAAGAAAAGGACACAATCCATATAACTATTCCCAAACAGTAGAAACTAATATTGATTCAGCATAATATATTAAATCATTATTATATAAATTTAAGATTCTAAAACTCTAAAATAAATTGATGAACATGGTGATAACATACAATATAGTTTATGCACTTAAGTTTTCTACAACAAAATTCCTAACAAAGTTTAACAAATGCATGTGCCCCTATTCAATAAAGGAGCTAATCAATCGCAATTGGCATATCAAAAAATATTAATTATCAGAATTTTTAGCCAAGAAATTACTCCTTGTTTATTTGTGCAATATATGATTGATGAAAGACCTGAGGACCTTTCTTTCACCCTAATTTTTAGCACTATATATATATATATATATATAATAATTATGTTTTTTCTCCAAATATTACATATAACAAGTTCCTCAAAAAGTTTAAGATGCCTCTAAGTTGCATCTTTCTCACTGCAGATTATTACGGATGAACATGCAAATGAAGAATAAAACATTTTATTCACTCAGTAGCTTACTAGGTTCTTCAGCCAACAACATACTCCCAAAGTGCAATGATTGTATTAAGAATTTTGAAGGGAAATATATTGTGCAATAAAAGTGCTTAAGGAATCTATTCTAAGATATGAGATCTTTTTGAGACATCTTCTTGACTAAAAATAATGGAGATGTTTAGCTGTGAGTTCTAAGTTAACTTAGGATCTGGATTTCTGGACTGTCAGTTTCATGTGCAAGTATCAAAAAGCAATTAATGTAAGGGCTTGCAATCTGAAGAAAGAATTTATTCAGTCAAAGACAAGGACGATCAGATCAAATATCAAATAGGATTCTCTTCTGAAAGAAAAATAAAAAGAATAAAAATGTATTCCTGCAGAAATTACGCTAAGCAGTTATTTATTGTGATTGACTGGGTCGGCAAGAAATTTATAGTCATTCTGTATCTTAATGCATAAGAAAAGCAGGTGCGAAGAAGAAGATGGTTGGAGTGAATTAAAGTTTGAGCTGGTCTAAACAACCTGCAAAACAATCATGCGGCATGAAAAAAAATAAAAGAAAGCACTATCAGAATGTTAAAAAATAAAATGATTCTATGGAATACAATCATGGAGTTAGCAGATCACTGGATGGCACCATGAAAAACTCACAATAAATTTTTAGGTACTAATTTCCTTTTGGTATAGGAGAAAAGTGAAATATACTTTGCAGCCAAAGGATGATACGGATCATTAATACAAACAGGCAGTGTCTGTGATATGAAATCATCAAATAATGGATAAATCTAATACAGAAATTCTTTCAAGAAATTTAATGTCAGAAAACTGATGCGCGTGGAATTTGGACAACCTGATGAACGGCATCAAACAAATCAGTGGTGTTATAGACAGAAACTGGCCACTGAAAAAATATAATAAGAAAACTATGAGCATACAACAGAAGGATCAAACTCCCTCTAGTGCCCAGCCAAAGCAAAACCACGCCCTCTTGGAATCAACCCGTGTTTTTTCTTGGTAGGAATCAATCTGCAAGGGCCATTACCAGGAATGGAAGATCAAAGGCACACAATTGATTACAAAGCTGTCCTCCCAACGAATAGATATATTCTCATCTTATCTCAGACGCACACAATTCATATAAGCGTCCTTCCTACCAAGAAACATACTCTTGTCTGACCCGAATGCAACACAGATGAAAACCAACCAGGAACATTTTACTTGGTTCTGTTTATACTCCAAATTTAGACAATTTCTGCACCTCTGCTGGCTCTAACGTGGACATCCACTGTTCCCATGTCCCATTCCCCAGTATCTGTTAGGAGAAGGTTTATCATTTGTAGAGTTTGGCAAGAAAATGTAAATAGACGGCATGCAGAAGAATGATCTTAGTACCTGTTTATACCCATTCAAAACTTGGCTAATCTCATTGTGTAAATCTTGACTTCGTATTTCCTGAGAGATGACAATCAAGGTCAAAGAAATGAAACAAGTTTTGATTTTGATATCATACATTTTGGCATAAGGTCCTTACGCGCCAACTTGCCACAGCTTTACACAAGTAACCGAGTGAGTTCACAATGCCAGAAGGGTTTGCTCTAACCTACAGATTCCAGATATAATTTGTATATGAGTACCACTCAATAACTTAATGAAAAGATGGGATAGACAAAAAAGGTGGCGGTGGTACAATAGCACAAAGCCCTCGAAATGCATCCTCCTTTTCATAATCATCTCGTATCCTGTAAATAAAAAATCTTCATTGAGAAAATTGCATTAAGGTACCAAGATGCCGAAAAAAGAATATGGATTAACCATAGGGTATCATCTTTATAAAGAATTATTGTATTAAGAGTTTGAAGCAACCAGTTTGTCATTTCCAAAAGTCTAAATTATTTGGTAACATCTATTATAACCATGACCTGACATAGAAAATACAAATATATGTACAAAACATGCCAATTCTTGAAATTTTAATATATACTGGAAGATGCTAAAAGCAAGAATCAGACTTCATTCAACTTCGTAAAAATGATGTCTGATCATCAAACTTTGTAACTAGCAAGCAAGTTGATACATGTATTACTTGTATCGTATTATGAAAGATTTGAGAATTTCTTTGATGTTCTCCCATTTGTTTATGAACTCGATAAACACCATGCAAAAAGATACCATGAAGGAAATCAAAATGTCTTCATGTTTCTGTATTCCATTTAAGCTCCATATAGCATAAAAACGTAAAGATTTGGTTATGAATGTGTTTCATTACAGAACATTGACAAGTCTGATTATTAGTTGACTGAAATTAAAAGCTTTTATGGAAAGAATTCAATTGCCTGCAACTATATTGATTGGCCCGCATATAGTTACTGTTTCATGGGATCACAATGTATGAAGCAGTAAGTCTTATCCAAACTTGACTATGTCCATACCCATTCCAAGCTTGCGTATGCCCATTGACCCACTCATATCAGCATCAAGCATGCCTAGTTCATCTTGTGCTGTGTAGCAGTGGTGTATCAGAATTTGTGTCAGCATACTGAGAACTATTGAAGTATATTTGACAATGGCATAGTAGAAATCTATACACAGTCATGGGCATAGGCAAGCTTGACTAACTATTGTAAAATTTGTGTCTAATCCAAACTTATTCTTATTTTTGCATCTTTCTTTTTTTTATTGTTCATTTGTTTATTGCTTTCATAACTTTGTAATTAATACATTTCTAACATCCTATAATAGAGAAATATTACTTCACTGGCAATTGATATTCGAATAATACTATGATCCAATCACCCCCACACATTTATATCAGTGCTCACAACTGTTAGGTTGGTCATACATAATCTTAGACCAATATCTTCATATCCTAATTGAAAGGAGCATATGAAAATCATACAATAAATTATATATTCCTCAATTCTCATTGTTTTTTAATAATGAACCAAGATATCAAACTCCATTAAAAAATTTTATCCATACACCTTAACCATTTCTTCAGTTTTACGTTCAGAAGTTATATTTTGTGTATTCACTTTTCTTTCCACTTCAGCTTGATTTACAAAAGCTTGTAAATCTCATCAGTTAACATAATCATCACCAATCCATGCTTATCCTAACTATTAGGAGTCCGCTATACAAGCCAGTATCACTAGAAATATTTAAATTATTTTTATACATTGATTAACATTTTCTTTGGCCCTTTTTACTCCCAACACCATTCACTCTATTAGATTCAACTCTTCTAACTATAAATTATCTATAATTCATCTTTGCATATGTTCATACATTCACAATCTTCAATCTGTTTTCTCTCATTTTATCGTTGTAGTTACTAGATACTCCTTTTTCTTACAAATTCAACTCCTTTTCTTGCAAATTTGACCACAATAATTAGCTAAGAGATCTATCAAGTCATTGTGAACCATGCTCATTTCAGCTATGTTCTTTTATCTAGAGACAAGAAAGTTCGGTGCAAAGACTAAACTTTGTTATGTAGTTTCCTTAACCTCTAGTTGGGGAATTAATGACATGCTGGAGAGCTTCCTAGGCTTTTAGACAGGTTCCTTTAATAGCTCCAAGACTGCTCATAATCAGGAGCATTTACATTTTTGAGTATATAACTTATAAGGTAAGGTAGCAGTGCAGCTTCACCAAAAAGAAAATTCTATGTTAACAAAGGTTTCTGCTCCACAGTGCATCAAAGGGAAAACGAACTTCTAATGTTATAGATGATCTTTTGTATGATGGTAATTTGGGTGAAAAATACAAGAGCCAATTTTCTGTCTATGAAGATTGCATAGGTGCATGAGAACATCAAAAATAAAAGGACCAACTTTATGTGTAGATTGCACAAAATAATAAGAGGAACATGTTGTCTAATGAGTGTAGCTATAATATCCAAAAGAGAAATATCCTGTTGGGGTTGCAAGGTTGTAAACAAACTCTCACGTTAAAAAATACATTGAAAAGATCATGAATTATAAGGGAAAGATATTTCTATTGGTATGAGACCTTTAGGATAAAGCCCAAAAAAAACTACAAGGGTTTATCATTGTGAAGATATCTAAATTCCTTCGGTCCTAACATATCCGAGACAAATGATAGGTTAAAAGAAGAAGATGACTTTTCAGTGGAAATAAAACATGGACAGTCACTGTTCAATCCAAGAAAGCTGGGAGAAAAGCTCATGTAGATGATTAATTAAGATTGGGATTGAGATGAAAAAAAAAACATTAAAACCACCAGATGGTTATTTGACACAATGCATAGAAGTAATTTAATAGAAATAAAAGGATTTTACATGCATAAAGTGGTACACCATGATGGTATAAAATGCTCCGCGTGGTGTGCCACCAGTTCTGGACAAATCCATGCAAGCCTCCCAATTGTGATGGCACTGTTTTCGAGCAATGATTTGTTCAACCCCTATAAGTAAGCAAAAGATTTAGAAGGAAAACAAGAAAAAATAAAGATAGACAACAACTCACCTCTCCATTTTGGAGAATATGGGCCAAAGATGATACTACTGTTAACACAATTGGAGCAATTTCTTGATGAACCTGAAATTTAGTAAGAGAAGCAACTTAATGGAATAGAGCTAATGATGTTGCATGAAAGATATGGCCATGTAACTTTTATATACACTTAGAAGTAGATAGTTAAGTACCCAATCTGCAGAAAATAACCAGATAAATGTTCATTCCTGGGCAAATAAAATAATGCATATACGAAGCAAACTGCTATGAATAAACATTAAGGGGTTGTTATACCAAAGTTTTACAATGGTGACATGCCACATGCTGATATAACTTAATAATTTCATAGGATAAGTAAAAGTATGTTCCACGGAACATATTAAATAAAAATCTTGTGGAGTGCATTTTTCCATTTCAGCTGACCTGAACAGCTAATTCTCCAATGGCCCAACAAGCATTGTTTGCCACTGACACAGCTTCCTTAATTGCAGCAATATTCTGCCATAAGAATGCTCAGTAAGAAATCATTATCCTGCTTATTTCAGGTTTTAATGAAACAATTGCCTTATACCAGTTGCTCAGCTGCAACTCTTAGGAAATCTGCTAGACGGGGATACAGGTGCGTTGGGCAAACCTGACTTGCACAAAAGTTAAATAAAGGAGGAAGGGATAAGTGAGAAGAAATATTTTAATTTAAATAAAATTACCATTAAGAACTCACTTTTGCAAGGTCACCCAAAAGTGCAAGGGCACTTTGCCGAATATCAGCAGCTTGATCCATACAACATTGCAAAAGCAGGTCTCTTAAATTGGATTTAGCAACCTACAGAAGAGCCATGAATAGAACATGGTATCTTGTCAAATAAGTCAGCCATGACTAGCTTATTATTTTTCTCTTTTATTCAATTAGAATTTTTGATAATATAACACCATAATTCTTGTCACAATCACGGATGATGGTGGAGGGTAAAAATTCATGCAATCGCCTCAAATAGTTGGCTCTCACATTGTGTTATTGTTGTTTTTGTAATATTTTTTATTCTTTTATGATATGTCGCATTGTTGATTTGCTAACGGAGCAAAAGTTCAATTTGTGTCAACATTAGAAAAATAATCAATGTGTGCCTTTTTTTCCGAAAACAATAAATATCTATTTGTTAGTAGTTAGCACACATTAGAAATTATTTATATTAATTTCAGTTGAATTCAAGTGGCAAAGGCGATTCGCTCGCCCAATTTCAGTTGAATTCAAGTGGCAAAAGGCGATTCGCTCACCTCCAGCGCCCCCGCCAACCCGTCCCCAGGCCAACACGGAGGAGGTAAATCACGGTAGCTACTAGCCATTAGTGCAAATGGTTAAGACATGAGAGAGGTATGGTCACGGGTGAATTTCAGTTTAATTCAAGCACTCAGTTATGGTTAATTCTGATAATTATAATGATAAAAATTTCAATCAGGATAAGGCAGATAAGCAACAAGACAAAAATAGTATTTTTCTTTTTGCTGTTAAAGAATTACCAATGCAGATCATTTAAGGAAAAAAGATTATACCTAGAAAATAACATTCATCGCGTGATTATTCTCAAGACCACCTAAGAATTTAAAGTTACACACATGCACACCATTTGCCATAACAATACAAAGAAAAATATTCATAACCATCTTACGAGTTTGGCAATGGGAGGTTATAATGATCTAGTAGAAATCCTGTGAAACAAAAGGTTAACTAGAAACATGCATGTTAGACCAAGGATATGAATTGCAAACAGCAGAAGGTGTTAGATGATGAATTTCCTGATGCTACCATAGCCATCAACTATCAGTTGTAAAAGGTCATCCCTAGTCATGACTCATGAATAGCTGTTGCCAGACTGGTCCTGGGCAGTCATCCATCAATTGGCAAGTTGGTGCTTCAAAGGATTATAACCAGTTCACTACAAAATTGGACTGGATAAGACTGGTCCAGTTCAAATCTAGACTGTTTTGCACACCTTAAAATGGATTTCCTATGCTTCTCTTAATGATTCAAAATCCACCATTTGTGATCCTTTGACCTAAGATGAAGCTCAATGTAAGTAAGAAGACAAAGGGGAGAAGAAGCACAGGAAGTTCCAACACCTAGAGCCTCTGCAGAAGTAACTGCTAAGGCCAATGAGGCTTCACCTGAGGGCAAGCCAACGATATATATCCAAGAATATGTAATTTCATAGAAAAAGTAAGAATCCGTGATGTAAGAGAAAGGAAAAAAGAACGAATCCATCTTTCATTTTCCAGTCAAAAACAGAAAAGAAAATGTTTCGCATTTGGGATACACTGATCCAATGTCTTGCTAGGGGCTGCTGGTGGGCTCGCAGGTAAACAGCAAGTTGGCGGCCAACTCGAGGGAAGATTGCGAGCTCACTACCAACTGCGAGCTTGCGGGCAGGCCAGTGAGCCTATGGCCAAGTAATTGGAAGGTTTGCAAGCACGCCACAAACTCCCAAGTGGAGCTTGCAGGCAAGTGCAAGTTTGCGCCGGCTGAGGTCTAACAGGTGGTGGTGGTGGTGGCGGTTAATGGACTTGAGAGGAGGGGTCAACAGAATAAAAAAGGACATTTGGGCTCAGGCAAATTAATATTTTATGAGTTGAGAGCAAGGGAGGTGTCTTTCCAACCAATTTTTGGCAGATTAAATTTTAACCAAAAATCACAATAGGTAATTTTATGTCTAGTAAAGAATGGATAACATCTCAACTCCTATGCAATCTGTCCCTTCTTCAAGGATTCACACTCCGGAGTAAACTGAGCTTTAATATTATTATCACACATCAAAATCGTTTCATTCATTGACAATACAAATTTAAGATACCTAAAGAACTTCACCCTGGTAAATTTTCAATACAAACTGAGTAATAGAAAGAGCTAAATATTTGATAGACAAACAAATACAATTATCCTGGTAAATTACAGGTGTCAAAAAGTTAGTAGAAATCAAGACAAATCCATACATGCATACATTACCATCAAAATTGATCCGATCAATCAAGCATTAAGTGTACATGAAAAATGAATTTGGGAAATTCTGATAAAGTGTGGAAAGTATTTAAGTTTAAAAAAAAAGAGAGAGAGATTACGATAAAGACAAATAAAATACCAAACTTTCTACACCACCGCCTAGTCCTTCTGCAAGCCCTGATAACAGATCAAGAGAACAGACAATGAACTCTTTATCATATTGGACACCAGCTGTGGCAGGGTCAACCTGCATTTGTAATATCAGATATAAGCATCAATAAACTGAAATAAATTATTAAAAATTGACTGTTATAATGGAGAATGATCTGTTATGTTGAATACATCAACAACAGAATTTGCTATGTTTCTAACAACACAAAAAAAAAAATTCAGAAGTTAAATATATAAATTAAAGAACAGACATTTCGAATATTCCTTTATGGTAAATGGAAGTTTTGACAACAATTTTTATAATTGATGTTTCAGTCAGAACTTTATTAGTTGGAAATTATCTCTTTCGGCAAAACATATCTTAGAATTTGCCTTTTTGTTTGTAGGATGTGGACGAATTTACTTTTAGCAAAATTCCCCAAAGTTTAACTTGGTTTGCAAAACATCCTTATACTTGACAAAACCCTATACTGGGGTAGAGCTGGTTTGATGGGAGGGAAGTGAAAATGAATAGGATATGTTGACTAGCATCTGAAAATTAAACTCTACGGTTCTATTTTGTATGAGGGAACAAAATAAGTAGAGTTTTCCTTCTAACTATTTCTTTGGAGAAAAGAAAAATGGGAAAGAAATTTATTTATTAAAGACATAAAAAAACACACATATATCGAAGATTATTTTTAAAATTTTAATATCAAGTTTGTGATACATTCAGTGCAAATAGTAGTTTCTCCACCCAAATTAAACAAATTCCCCAATCTTTCCTTCCTGTATTTTAACCAAAGGAACCGGAGATTTGTCACCTAGTTTCCATCCATGTTTCCTTCCCTGGTAGGAAACATGCAGTATGCAGTAAGGGCATTTTTCCAAACTGATGTCTGAAGGCAGGACTCAGGAGATACTTTGCAAAAAAAAAAAAAAAAAAAGGGTCAATTCTAGAGGGCATTTACACAATAATGAACTCTATAGGTTGTTTTGCAAGAAGTGGTCTAAGGGGGAAATGGTTCCGTAGAAGCAATGCAAGGTACCTTTGCTAACTGTTGGATCTGGATAAGTCCAATACATCTCTGAAATACAGGTTCAGCAAATTGAGAAAACCCTGGTCCCAAAGACTGAGAAAAATAACAGTATTCTGTCTTAGTAATGGAAAGATTTAAAATGGAAATTCAATCAAAGATAAGCAATTAACCTCATAAAATCATAAGCACTAACTCCAACAGATCTAACCAGAAAAAATAATTATTTTGCCACCAGTAAGTGCATGACAGAAAAGCAACCTCAGTTCAGATGTCACTAGGGCGTGTTTTTTTGTAAGTTCTTCAACTAATAAGAGAAAAAACAATTAAGATAAAGTTACCAATTATATTGGGGCTTTTGCAGCATTCTTAAATGGAAAGAGTAAAGATGTTCTATAACAACTTTTAGTCTTGTAAGATACTTCTGGATTCACAAGACACTAGCAAAGGTTAAATCTTTCGTTACAAAGAGTCCTGTACCATTGAATCAGTCATGTGTGTTTTATTAGCAATTCCGTTTCTTCCATATTTAATTGAGCTATACTACTTGTGAAGCATTAAAGAGACTTGGCTCCACCTGATCTGATATGTGTTTGGTTCGCACATCCATAGTGAGCTTCAGAGAGCGATATCTCATGTTATTTATACCTATTGTATGGAGTTTCACTAACTTTTACTCAGGCTCCAAAGAACACCTGTTTACCTATCTATGCAGGTAGAGTATGAAGGTTCTTTTGATTCATTAGTTATAACATTATCTTGTGCCATAGACTGCCAGGCAAGACATTGGCAACAAATAAATTGACAGAAATGTCTATTTGATGTATGACAAACTGTAGCAAGATTAGCTAAATATTAGTTCAGATAAAACACATTGCTAGGAGCCTAGGTTGGAATATTTTTCCATTTGTAAATAAAATTTACACATATAATTAGTATTTATTACTTATTCAAATAGTGAAGTTAAACCAATAAGTTTCAAGGTTAGCAACTAACATAGCATAACTTACGGGGTAGTTTCAAAATGTCCACTTCTGCATTTCATATCAATTTTCTACACAAAGGTTTAAACATGCTCCAATGATAGTTCACTGACAAGAAGATAAAGCATCACACTTTCATTGAACTTTACAAGACAAACAATATATTCATTATCAATATAAAAATATTTGACTATTAGCATGGAGTTACGTATAATTGATGTTAAGTGAATGGACTAATCATCACCTAGTAACTTTGACCCTAAAAACATATAACCCTTTCCTCCCTACCCTCCCAAACCAGAACCATAAAATTCTATATACTTCTCTGCTTTCTACATTGTTGACATTGAAGTTCATTGCCATATATCAACAGTAAAATATGAATTAAACTCGATGATTTATCATGTACATATCAGCAAAAAAACCTGCTTAATGGTGACAGTATATTATAATTTAAAGATGTTCAACTTTGAATATAAAAAATCCTTCACAATGCAACAACGTTAAGAAGGAGAAACCCCCAATAGTATATTATGCTCAACAACCTAAAGCTGTTTAGGGGAAATGCAGAGTGGTTAAATAGTGCAAGGATTATTTGTTGAGATCTATTTGAGTTATTGAAGAAAATTCTCTTTGGGTATGACTGTTTCCTAGGGAGCAGATCAATGGTTCCCAAAGCCCAAACTTGTTCTCAAATAAAAGTATTGTTGTCACAAGAATGAATCAACTGATCAACAATAAGAAAATTGAAGTCAATTGAAGTCATGACTCCAAATGTTTGCAGAAATGTTATATTAAAAACAAAGTGTAAAACATACCTGTGCAATGGACGTGAAGCACTCTAGTAAAGGAAATAAATCTTTGTCAGAGTTTGTAAGTTGTTGCCATTTTGCAATCAACGGAGGCATCAATATTTCTAGATATTTTGGCTGTAGGTCAGTGGCATGTTGAATTAGAATGTGGAGAAGGATCCATGAAGCCACCAACAGAAATAACAGAGTTCTAAATTCAATCAAAAATCTTACACAAATAAAACAAGCAAACACAAATTAGCTGGGAAAAAATGTAAAACCTGATTGAGCTCCAAACCCACTGCATCTGCTAGAGTACCGATGGCATCATATAGAATATGCAAGTTTCGTCTCTGGATAAAGAATATAGATAAAGTTATGGACAGTGAAAAGGAAAACAAAATTAACAAAGCCAACTTTTAAATTAGATGTATTTCTGGTATGGATGCCTTTATTCACGGAAAACATTAAGGATATAAATCTAATCATAAGCTATAAAAAAGAAACCTGATATTTCCCATAAGCACATAACAGATGCTGCAAAATTATTTCCAGACGAGGGGTCAGTTCCTCTCCTGCCTCCTGTCCACAGAAACACACAGTTGGCAACAAGAAAAAAGGATGCCAGTAAACTTGCTAACCTACAAGCTGAAGCATAACCTCTTCTAGTGTTGCAAAAGCAGAGCATGCAGCCTCTTGCACACGCTTATTACTGTCCAATATTCTTCGGAGCAGTCCCATAAGAATTTGGTCAAATTGTTCATAACCATCATTCTCACCGATGTTCTGTAATGGTAAGTAAACATACTTAAGGTGTAAACAAATTTCTTCCCTCTTGATAGAGGTAAGAATAAAGATCACTCCATATCAGTATATAAAATTAACCATTGAAATATAATAATCACAACAAAAAGATAATAAAATCATGAAGTTACTGCAAGCAAGATCTATGTTGAATAGTATTGGAATGGATCAGTGCCCCACCAAGGGCATGCCATGATGGTTCACCCGGTTCAAGGGACAAACTTGTACCAGCTTGCCAAGTGAGATTTCACAAAACTAAACTCCTTGCTTGATACTTGAAAGCATTGCCATCTCGCAGACATCCATGTATGGATTAAAATCTCGAGCCAAATCGCCCGATATAGGCAAAAAAATCTCGTTCCGCCCACGGACTAGCACTGGCACAACGCTAGCACTCCCAACGCATTCGGATGCCTCGCCTAACCCCGGTGTCCAGACGAGTCGCGTTAGGCTTTAATAATAAACTTAGGTTTATAATTTTAATCAACTCCTAACTATGATTAGGATAATTTAAATATATTTAATTAAAGTCAAATAAAATTATCTTATTAATTATATATATATATAATTATATTTTTATTTTTAAATATTTATATTAAATTTTTAATTAATATATTTTATTAAAAATAAATATTATAAAGAATAGTAATTATTTATAATATTATGTA
>JBBPFQ010702995.1:0-14737 GCA_037974815.1 Kaempferia elegans | reverse complement strand
ATTTAACTTAAAAATTAAGATTGGAAGTAATTATTCACCAAACACTCCAACTTTACTATGAATTAGCTTTTAGCTTCGATTTTCAAACACTCTATACTTTAGCTTGTTATAAACTTCAAGAATCACTTTTCAAAAAACAAAAGTTCTTCCAAACAGTGCCTTATAAGCTTAAAATAACTTATAAATTGTACCAATTTATAAGTTATTTTTAATAAATTTAGCCCACTACTGGCCTTTAACTATAAGCAAATTGAAAGAGACGAATAAATCATCTTTTTACGACACCGCACTCTTCCCATGAAAAGAAAAATCTTTTATAATTATTTTATAGGACCTTTCATAATATCAATTTGACTTGACCAACCGTATTTATTGTATTTATTATTTAGTAATTTTATAAATTTTAGTATATCGGATTTTTTTTATTAATTATTAAAATAACACGTTCATTTTTGTTTTCTTTTATCTATATTATTTTTTATTACTCGCTTTCGCTCGGGCATATATTTATTAGTGGTATCCAATTTTATTCCTAAATTAGTCATCTTCAAATCAACTCTTTTAATCAGATTTAATTCAAATTTGCATCTCAGTGTAGCTTACAGAAGGGATATCTAATAGTATTCAAATTAATCCGTAAGTTGATCGTCTTCAAACCAACCATTTTAATTAGATTTCATTCGACGTCGCTCTTTAATCTGAATTGAAGAAGGAACATCTATTAATATCCAAATTTACTTCCGAACATCTCAAGTGGCTAGAGTCTTCTCTCGAGCAATCACGTTTATCTCCTCGCCGCTAGCGCTGCCTCTACGCTCGCACTGCCACCTGCGTCGACTCCTCCGCAATTACTGTCGAGCATATCAAAGACTCCGAAGTGTTTAGTTAGTGGTGATTGATGAATAGATAAGTGAGTGATGGATTGTTAGAGGTTGTGTCTTCACTCATATGAGAGAAAAAAGTGAGAATAACGCTAAAGATCCAATGTGGATATGCATTTTTGATAGCTATATAATTAAGCATTACGAGAGGTAAGGTAGAGGTGCGTTGATTTTTTTTTATTTTTACAAGCGGAAATAGAGCCCGTTTGGTTTAGGGGTTTAGGGGTTTAGGAATGGAATGATAGAAAAATAGTGTTGTTTGATTAATGTGTTTGGGAATTATTATTTAGGAATCATTTCCAAATATTTGAGTTTCATAATACCCGAGTTACTCGGTGGGTTTCCATTCCCATTCCCGACGACAACGCCCCGCGATCTTTTCTTTTTTTCTTGCCCTAGCCTCGTGCGACAACGGCGATTTCGTGCGACAACACCCTCTTCCCGATTTCGTGCGACAACATCCCCTCCCCCGGCTTCGTGCGACAACAGCTGCTGCCTCCTCAAGTGTGTCTGTCGCCGCCTCCTCTTTGGCGCAAGTCCTCTTCAAGTGCGTCCGCCGCTTCCTCCTCTTCGACTTCGTCTTCGTGTTCCTCCCCTGGCACCGCAATCAACAGCAAGTTAAAAGGTAACCCTAAAACTGCTTCCATGTTTCTTGGTATTGTATTTGCTATTTTCTTTGTACTGAATGCTCTTATATGGGGGGAGAAGTCATCTGATATCATACACTGTCACTCAGGCTATTTCTGCTCAGGCATATTGACAAACTGGTTATCTTGTACAAATTTTATATTTGTTTGTTTTCTCCAGCACTGAAATTATTAACAACTTATGATTATCAAAAAAAAAAAAGATGCTACCTAAGCAGGAGATGGAAGATTTTTGAGTTTCTGGGTAGCTTAGATGACTATGATATTATTAAAAGTTCAACGACTTCCAAGCATGTAGTGTACTTAATTCTTGTTCAAAATATATCTTTAACATCTTGATACTAAAATTCACAGCAATAGCCTTCTTTTACAACATAATGAATGCAATTTACTAGTTCTTTCATTCACAGAGTTGAGTTGTGGCACAATAAAACCAGCAATGTCCAAGAACTCATAACACGTTTTTTTTTTTTTGCTGATTTCAGGAAGCCAATAAGCGTAACAACAGTGTTTTACCTCCTCCATGGGCAATTGCTGCTATGTTGGTCTTGGGATTTAATGAATTTATGACTCTTCTTAGGTGATTAATTTACTTGATGAATTTCATTATTACATTCCCCAACTCCTTGTAAACTCTTACACACTACATTGCAGAAATCCTTTGTACCTTGGCGTCATTTTTGTTGTCTTTTTAGTTGGCAAAGCCATCTGGGTTCAGCTCGATATACTTGGTGAATTTCGCAATGGCGCTGTGAGTGAGAATAGTCTTTCAGAGTTCAAGTTATATTCATTTTTTATGAAGCCGATGTGTATATTGAGTCTTGACATTGTACTTTATCTGGTAGCTTCCGGGGCTTCTGTCCTTATCCACAAAGTTTCTCCCAACAGTGATGAACATCCTTAAGAAATTAGCAGAGGAGGGCCAAAGAGCTGCAGCTCCACCAGCTCAGAGAAAACAGGAAGTTGATGAGTCTAAAGCATATAGGAATGGAGAACACAACAATACGATCGCAGATTCCTCCTCCAGTGTGACCTCATCATCCGATCAAGGGCTTGAATACACAAGTCCGCTAACTCAATGATGAGAAAGTAGTATTGATGATAATACGTCTTTGATTGTTTGTTTGTCTTCTTAGTCGAAGGTTCAAGACCCTTGTTTAGTGCAGATGCTCCATTGTTGCTTGCGGTCTGAACCTATGAATTCAGTTTATATGAAGCAGATGTTGGTGTGTGATAACACAGCTTCATAAGAGAATGGAAGCTAGATTGATGCCCATTTGGTTTTTGTTATTGGCTTTGTGGCATTTGAGATGTATACATAGATACTGTTACTCTTGTTATTTGCTATTGATTACGTGTGTTACAGTTTAAGGTTCTTGTTTTTTTTTCCTCAATGAAGTTTCAATAACTAAGAAGACTTAACGTAGAAGATTTCTTGATCAAGGAAATTGTGAATCTGCTCAAGCGGTTTGTTAGTGTCTATGTGGTCAAAGCTTGATTCTTAAAAGCCTATTAACTTGAATCATAAATGATCATAAGTATCATCTGGATTATGAAATATGAAAATGTTTTTTTTTTTAGAATTCATCTAATTTGGTAAGATGTCAATTTTTTTTATATTCTTTCAGGGATAAAAAGTATATTCTAAACGGAATGGAAAAAAAAACAACTAAATATAGGCGATGATAATTTTATTTGATATTATATTCGATTGGGCATGGTATTGAATAATTTTCTGGATTTAACAATTGGATATAGATATTTGGACATTTCCGATTAAATTATATATATCAAAGATTTTTTTTTTCATAAAATCCATTAAAAATTTTATTGATGTTTAATCTGTTTTTATTAAATATAATTAAATTAGGAGTAGAGTATAGATGTTGAATTTGTTATTTTAATTATTATTTTTAAATATAATCTAAATTTGATTATAATTCCTATTTAGATGAATTTTTCAAATTTTATTGAAAGCTAATTGGGCTTGTTGACGCGTAGAAGCCTTTGCGAACGCAAATCGACCGGTGAGCCCAACACGTAGCAGCCCATGAACATGGATCATCAAAAGCAATGATCAATCGGGAAACAAGGTTAGCAAATCGATCAGGAAGGAGACGAGCGGAGCCGCGCCGCCGAGAAGGGAGCCGTGTGGGTGGTGATCGCGCAAATGGATCATCAGTTCGGCGGTGGGAGCTGGATGATGATCCCGACTCAGAACCCGCTAAGCCATGACTTTCACGCACTCCAGCCCCAATTTTCGTCGCAGCAACAACCGCCGCCGCCACCGCTCCAGCAGCAGCAGCAGCAGCACCCGTCGTTGGCCTCTCACTTCCATCTTCTACCTGTAAGCCCCTCACTTCCTCGTTAGAACTTGGGCCTAACCGGAGACGCGCCAGAGCTTGTGCTCCGAGCGTAGGAGTTCAGTAAATATAAAGTAGTTGTTGGTGCGTCATACCGCAGCTTGACAATTGGAACGAGATCAAATGTTCGTTTAATTTTAGTTATAGAATTTTGGCCGCGTTGTATTTGAGATGTACTGACAGATAATTTGCTTGTTCTTTTGTACGTTAGGTCTTTTTTGCTTTATTTATTCGCTTAGCTGTCGATCATACGAGTGCTATAGCTTAAGGTTTTTTTCCCCTCCCTAATGAGGTTTCAATGGCTGAAAAAACTTGTATCATTGAGAAAATTTCTTGATCATAGAAATTTGTGAATTTGCCCTGTTTGCTCATGTATAGTATAATTTGTTAATTTCTAATTCGTTTGCAGTTAGTAGAACGGTTATCAGAAGCAATTGATAGTGGAAACCGTGATCAACACTACGAATCATTGGTTTGTTTTTCTCTCTCTTTGACCTACAATTTCAGTAAGATGTTTTTTCATCTCGTCTATTCTCTAAAGATGAGTTAACGAGGATGTTTACCAGTCTTCTGTAGCTATCACAGCCACTTCATATATCCTTTGTTTCCAGGTTACTGAACTGAATACACAATTTAAAAGGTGTCAGCAACTCTTAGACTCTATTTCAGAAAACATCAGTTCAAAATCTATGGTGAGCAAGTACGATCTTATACAAATTTTTTTGAGTACATATTCTAGGCTAAATCAAAGTGCTTTTCTTGGTAGAACAGTTGCTACTGGGGTGTCTTGATTATAGCCCAAAGTTGATGATAATATTTGAATAATATGAACGTTGTTATTGTCTTCCTAGCAGTAAGGGAACTTTAGCTAATGTTAAATTGTTGCATTATTGTTACATGACCACAAAGATCATGAGTTATTGATTTATGTAGCATTGGTGATAAAAAATATCATAATAATTTTATGCAGAATCATTGATGGATATACATAAAGTAATAATCTGTGGCACAACTTGTTTAATCCCTACCCAATTGTAGCTGTGAAACCTATGATGTTTGGCTGTTGAGATATTTTTTTTTTCAATGAAAGGCAAATCTTGAAACTATACATTAATATTGGATATAATGGAGAAGCATATGAGCATATATTTTCATTTAAGCTAAAGGTGCAAATATGGATTTTTCTGTGGATAATTTCATTTAATCTGCTCCCATGTTGATAAGAATCTTGAGAATTATCCGTCTATTTTGCATTTTGCTGAACACATTGGACAGGCACGTAAGAGGCAACTAAAAAGACTATTTCAAGGAGTAGCGGCCCTTTTCACTCTAGCATTACCATGCACATTATATGCTGCCAAGTGTCAACTTTTTTCATCTTCCATTCCTTGCTAATTATGATTTGTGCTACCTCTAATTGCAATGTGTGTCCACTTGAATGGATTTATTGACAAATGACAATTCCTTAGGTTCTTGGCTCCTAATTGCCAAATCATTGGTGTCAGAGTTGCTAGACAATTAGTCAGTGAATTCCCTGTACTCAGGAGTAACTGAAGAAAAACAAAGAATCAATAATAGATAGCATTTGATCTAATTGCCTATCTTGTGTTCCAACTTTCGAGTGGTAAAGAGAAACATCGTATACACTGTAAAAACAAATACATGCTTGAAATAGAAATTTGTTATTATTTTGGAACTTTTAAGTTTTTATATTCACCAATCTTGTTAAGCATCTGTATCAATATATTCTGAGGGATCACATTTATTGCTCGCTAGTAGTCTTTACTATTGTTTGTAAGCCACAAGTTAGTTATTACTCAGCAAGATGCAGGCAGGGTGTTCATGTCAAGTTGCTTCAAAGGCATGTCAAATGATGTGTTCTTTCATAGGGACCCCTATATCCTTGGCAGGTCCTATTAGTCCGTTTTTTTTTCTCCATAATCAAACTCTTCCTATGATGCGTGTCAAACTTTTTGTGCAAACATGAAGTTTGCATCATTGATCATAGAATAAAAAAGAAGAAAGTTCCTTATTCTTTCCGTGCCTGTACTTCTATAAGCCAACATGATTCCTTGTTTTTACTGATCTAATTGTGCATATAGTATTGCTAACTGTTCGTTTTGCTTTGATCTATACTTTTAGTTTGTTTGTTTTCATTACTTCTAATCTGTTTAATTTTTTGCATCCAAGACTGTTGAAGGACAAACCCAAAAGTTGGAAGAAACTAACCGACAACTTAGTCAAAGGAGGTCTGAAGTTTCTTTCAAGTCATCAAATATTTCTAATCTCATTTGACTTGTTGCTTGCTTTTTATCAGGGATTTGATTATGAAGTATAGAAGTCATGTGGAAGACCTGGTTAAGCCCGAGAATACTAGATGACAACACTTCCATCTTTTGATGGCTGACCTAGACTTGTCAATTTGTGTAAACCTAACATATTTTGAGAAAACAGCCTAATGCAACAACTTGCGCGTTCTTGCCAAAAGGCTTACAGAACAGAGATGTGCTATGATATTCTTAGTGTTTGCTTACATATGGAGCATACTCTTCTTTCCTTAGACCAAAGATTCAGTGATTAATTCTAAGGACTGAAGTCTCTGCAATTTCAATTTGTATCCGTCGTATGTTTGTATTTCTTGTTGTACATGTCTGATTAACATGAATCAACATACCCTAAATTTTAAGGTGCTCTTTGTTAAAAAAAATATATTTAAAAAGTATTCTTTTTTTAATGAAAAAATAATAAATTCACTTAGCCTCAATGATTAATCTTGGGATGGGCGGTAGGGTCCCACGGAAGTTTTCTACGGACTACTAGTATAAATCGGAAAATACTCGTGACAGGTGGTCTAGAAATCTAACTAGACGCCCTTATTAGTACGATTCATTTGAAGATTAAATCGTGAGTGAGATAACTGAACGCATTTATTAGTACACCTAGATAACTCTTACAAAATTCATTTACTATTTCTATGATTGTATTGGAGTGGACTTGGACTGAAGTCCACTAATTTAAATGGGCTGGACGGCCCACAATAGGTCGTCGTTGGATATGCTGTAGTTAACATAAACCCCAAACCCTCAAACTGAACGCGAAGCTGCCGTGCTCTGCTGTTCCGTTGTTTCTCACTTCGCTTACGCCATGTATCGGGCAGCCGCCGCCGTCGCTTCCTCTGCGCTCAGGTCCGCTCTCGTACTTCCCCCTCTCCCTTCTCTTGCTTTCGCAACCTTTCCTGATCTTTTTTCACTCTTGGGCCTCGACCAGGCGATCCTCGTCGTGGAAAAAGGTACGTTTCGACCGGTTGCATTTATGACCTGACTTAGTGTTCCTTCCATCGTTGTTGAATTCCCTTTGGTGGCTGTAATACTGGGATGAAATGGAATGCTTAAAAAGATTGGGAATGGTGGTGGAATTGCTTTCGCACGGAGCTACGCTACAAAAGACATTAACTTTGGAGCAGGAGCTCGGGCTGCAATGCTACAAGGAGTCAACGAACTCACTGAGGCTGTTAAGGTTACCATGGGTCCCAAGGTGTGTCATTATCCCATTTCGTTGTGGACGGTTGCACTTCTCTGATATAAGTTTTTATTTATTACGACTTGGCAATTACTAATAATTGGAAATTGGATTGGTCCAAGGACATAAATACACGAATGTTAATTTGAGCATATGTGAATGTTAATTGTTGTAACACTAATAAGGGGGTCAATCGGCTAAAGAGGTGGGGATCATTAATCCTCAATTTGTGGGTTACGAATGAAAGGCCGGAATGAGGGTCATACTTAATTAGTAATCAAATTTTGAGCTCAGTCAGATCGATTATCATATTTCGCAACCGAACTACCAAGGAGGATAATATCCATGGATGTGTTGCAGCACCAAACAGATGAGGAACATGTTATGCGGACACTGAACAGGTGACATAGAGGGATACACCTCATGCACACTGAAGGGGCAGCGCCGAGGGCATATGCTTAACACACACTGAACAGGCAACATTGGGTGAGTGTACCTTGGTCACTTGAACTTGAATGGATGCCTCGCAGCTTAAACTTGGTACACTTGGCGGATGTCGTAAGCATGTGAGCATGACTGTTGATTTAAATAGAAATGGTTCAACTCTTGCCTCAACTATATCATTTAGTTGAGAGGGTGTGTCAGTATCATGAATGACTTAAAGACCGATGACATTAAGTCGGGGACAAGTATGCCTGAAAGGGTGTGTTGACAAACCCGAATGGGTGCATTGACTAATCCAACAGGGTGCATTGACCAACTAGTCATGACCTATGCCGTCATACCGATGACTCCATCAGACTGATCCACCGGCTAGTCAACAAGTCCGTTGTCCAATGGGTGCTAGTTGGATTGACAATGACAAATTCCAACAACATTAATTGCCCCAAACAGATACTGATTTGGTGGAATCTAGGGATTACATGATAGAGGGAAAGTTTGTTGACTGTTGAGGTTGATATAGTTCTTGTTCTTTTCATAGAATTCATAATTTTTGGTTTCATTAGAAGAGTATTGCAATTCCTTCTTAATTATCTTTTGATTGCTTGCATGTCTCCTTCACTGTGTTTAAATTTATGGTTTGTGAGGTGGATTGGGTATTAGTTATGTCGAAGACATATAGCCAATGAATTATTAAATATTAAATCAAATTGGGATGGATGCTTGTTTGCTAAATCTAATGCAAGTAGTACTGTATTATGTGGTATTCAGATCAGCTTGTCTTGTGCAGGGCCGGACTGTGATTATTGAGAAAAATCGAGGAGATGTGAAAATTACAAAAGATGGCGTAACTGTTGCCAAAAGTATTGAATTTAAGGAGGGATTTAAAAATGTTGGTGCCGATCTTGTGAAGCAAGTTGCTAAGGCCACTAACTCTACTGCAGGAGATGGTAACGCTGGATATATATATTTCTAAGATTCTGCATTTTAAGCTTATTCTCTTTTTGTTGCTAATCCTGTATTTGTCTATGCTAGATGTCATTGTACTAAAGGAATTCTATTTACTTTGTAGTTTTTCATTATTGCCCATTTAACCATGGGCAATCATTTGAAGTTGATTATAAGTGATGGGAAAATATTATCTTTTGAAGTGGATACACAAATCTTGGCATCTCTTTTCATGGAATATAAGTAGACTCAAAATTATACTTAAAATGAAGAATATAACTAGGATCTGACCATTTGGGAAACTTTCAAGAAAAAACAACCTTTAAAGTTTATTCTAGCTGTGTAACTTTGACAAACTTCAATGATTTCATTGACACACACACACACACACACACACACACATATTTGACTACTTTGTTCATTTGCAGGAGCTTTTAATGTGGTGAACATGATGTTATCACTTGTTGTCATATCTAGTACATTGTTTTCAATATATGCATTAGCTTGTGGACTATACCCGTCCAAGTTTTGAGGTTATTTCTTTGTATTCAACTATGAAGTGATTTGTACTTTATAATGAATAATGTTCATGGTTTAGCTTTGAAAGCATGCACTGAGATGGGAATATCACAGACAGTTACATTTTAAATTCCAAGTTTGACTGACAACAGGTACAACTTGTGCGACTGTTCTAACTCAAGCAATACTAGTTGAAGGTTGCAAATCAGTGGCAGCAGGAGTTAATGTCATGGACTTGCGCCGTGGCATTAATATAGCAGTTGATGCTGTTATTTCTCATTTGAGAAAACGGGCCTGGATGATTAGTAGTTCAGAAGAAATTACTCAGGTGAATTGCTTTCTCATGATAGATTCTTTGCTGTCATATTGATTATTTTACATTCTCATAAATGATGGTTCATTTTTTAATGAATTATCTTGTTTTAGGCTGCCTAATGAATTTTGTTTGCGTACTGTTTGACTATAATATTACTACCAAAGATAAATATCCATGAAGCACATTCTTAAAAGTTTTCTCTAGTATCATTATTTTCACTGCTTAGATTGCATACTGCTATTTGATGCTTCATGTTTTTCAATTATCTTTTGAGATCCACATGCCTATTATTTTTGCTAGTCTAATTTAACACACGTAATAGGTTGCTACCATTTCTGCAAATAGTGAACGAGAAATTGGTGAATTGATTGCTAGAGCGATGGAAAAAGTTGGAAAAGATGGAGTCATCACTGTCTCTGTGAGTACCTGTTAATTTGAAACATAAACATACTTCACAGTTACTCAGAACTTCTGTTGCTTCTTTCTGCAAGGTTGGAAATACATTAGACAATGAGATGGAGGTGGTTGAAGGAATGAAACTTGGAAGGGGTTACATATCACCATACTTCATTACGGATGCAATGACCCAAAAATGTGTGAGTGCTCTGAGATCCTTTATTTCTGCTAAGATATATTTCTATTGTGGTAAAACATGACCAGTACAGCTCCATTCAAGAATTCACATAAATGAAGTGCTTGCCTTGAATCTTCAATTAAGATACTCTTAATGGAGAAAGAATTTTGGCAAACTTAACAATATGATTACATTTCTCAGATTGACTTGTCTACCTATGTGATTCAGAGATCTTATGTTGTCAGTCTTAAATATACTTTTTTTTTTGAGATACATGTTTGGTGCCATTTCACAGTGCAAATGTACTCCACTGCCAATATTACTGTCAACTTTTGATTTCTGTAACATCATTTTGGAAGTGAATTGGTTGTGAGTTAGTCAATTAGAAGTTGCATTACTTGTTCTGTACTAATTTTCGCATGAAGATAATGTTTCCAGGAGCTAGAAAATCCACTGATTCTTATTCACGATAAGAAGATTTCAGACATGAATTCTCTTTTACCAGTATTGGAGATTGCTTTGAAGGTAATACTACTACGATTCCCCTTATTAATTTGTCAAATGATTGCATAAGAAAAATCCTAGCTAAGGAAACTAAGATGCTTGCTTTTATGTGTATTTAGACAAAAAGATCACTTCTAATTATTAGTGAGGATGTTGTAGATGATGCTCTAGCTATGCTGTTGCTGAATAAGCGCCGGGCTGGTCTTAAGGTAATAATAATTCAAATCAACCAAAATAAACATGCACACTACACTTTACTCTCTTGTCCAACAGTTCTTACATCTTTTTTTTTTGTTGGCAATACATTCTGTGTTACACTACTTGACCAATTGTTGCAAGTTGGAATTATTTTACTATTATTCGAAGCTTCTCTATTATAATCTAAAAGTTTATTATTGTTGCCTCCTAAATTTTAGGTTTGTGCTATCAAGGCCCCTGGTTTTGGTGAAAATAGACGTGCAAATTTGGAGGATCTTGCCATACTTACTGGAGGGGAGGTTACATGTTTCTCTTGGTTTCCAAATTACATGATCACGATAATAAATTCCTAGTTTTTTTAAAAAAAGTTCTGCACACAGTGGTGCTGAGCGCATTGCCTTATTTTAGTATCTAAACTTGCAGGTAATTACAGAGGATCGTGGTCTGAACCTAGGCAAAGTCAAACTAGAAAAACTCGGTACAGCTAAAAAGGTTTGTAATGATTTACGTGAAATACTGTCTACAGATTAGACTAATTTTTTTTACTCGTTTAGGTAACTATCTCTCTTGATGATACTATTATTCTACATGGTGGAGGTGACAAGAAACTGATTGAAGAAAGATGTGCATCGGTAATGATTTTTTTTCCTTCTAATATTGTAAAACTGATAAAGTTTATCTGGCTATCATTTTGGATTTCTTATCCAGTCACATCTTCTCTAAGTAGGATGGTGTAGGTTACATTTTCTTATTGCATTAGTTTCACTAGAATAATTGCTTGATTTCTTTATGCCCACCAACTAAACTTTTTCATGTAACCAAATATTCTCTTGTAACCTATGAGTATAGCTTAGGATTAGTTGTGACTGAATATTTAAGACTGTTCTTGTACAATTCTACAGCTCAGAACAGCCATCGAGAAAAGTACAGCTTTGTTTGATAAGGAAAAAGCACAAGAACGTTTGTCGAAGCTCTCTGGAGGAGTAGCCATTCTTAAGGTCTGTTTGATGAAATTTATAGTAGTTTTGTTCCATTTTTGAACACCTCTTCATGCTCATCAATTTGTAGATTGGTGGAGCAAGCGAGGCTGAAGTTGGTGAGAAAAAGGACAGGGTTAAAGATGCTCTAAATGCTGCAAGGGCAGCTGTGGAAGAGGGAGTTTTACCAGGTAACATTGCACTTGTGGGAAAACATGCCCTTGTTTATGATGGTCTTACCTGATTTGTGTCCATAGGTGGTGGGGTTGCTCTCTTGTATGTTGCAAAGGAGCTTGATAAGATTCAAACATCGAATGATGATGAGAAACGTGGAGTTCAGATCATTAAAAATGCTCTAAAGGTCCTTACCCGTATGATTTGTGTGCCTCACTAGTGTAACGCATGACATATTTCACTATCTTGGCTTTGGTTGTTTGTAGGCACCTACTTTGACTATTGCTGAAAATGCTGGTGTTGATGGTGCATTAATTGTTGGCAAATTGCTTGAGCAAGAGAATCTGAATTTAGGATATAATGCTGCTACAGGTTGGTATTAGGAAAATACTTAATACTACCTAGAAGCATTGGAGATCAAATGAGACATTTTTTTTAATGATTGCTTTAAAAAGTATCTATTTACTTAGAAATGTGATAAAGAAACCTTGTACATCTATTACTCTCCATATTTTGCTATTTTCAAATTCTCTACGTTTTGATCTTCAAATTGGTATATCGTCTAGGTTAAATGCTGCACTGAGGTAGACACCAAATTTTCATGGTATCTCGTATCAATAGACCAATTGCTTTACGCTCCAATTGATTTCTCTACTTTTCAGACACCAAAATTGTTTTCTGTATTGCTGGTTGGAAGGATGTATTTATACCTTCGGCCCTGGATTGCCTGTTTAGTTCTAATGCTAGATATCAAAATGGAATTTGTAAAGCTTCTTGCATTAACTATTAATTACCATCAAGAAAGTATACCCCAATAGCCTATTGAAGTTTGGAAAAGGTTGTAAATTGAACGTGCCCATCCCAAGTGACATTTATTATCAGCTGATGTTCCTTTTCTGTGGGTTCTATCCTTAAAACTTCTAGTAAGGTGTTTGTCTTGCTTGCTGCTGTAGGTGAATACGTTGACATGGTAGAGGCTGGAATCGTTGATCCCCTAAAAGTCATTAGAACTGCATTAGTTGACGCTGCCAGGTAAAAAGAATCCATTTGTCTACTTGATGCGCTGATCATCAAGCAGTGTCTTGAAACGTACCTGACTGGCAACTTTGATGGCAGTGTCTCTGTCTTGTTGACAACAACTGAAGCAGCAGTTGTTGAGCTTCCTCGTGGGAGAAGTGGTCGTCCGGTCAGCCGCATTCCACGAATGGATGACATGGATTTGTGAAAGAAAGGAGTTTCATCCAAACACAGGTACATGAACTAATGGAAGAGTTCGATAGCGTTAGAGTCAGACAGTTGCTTGTATGTTGTATGGGGGCACTGTAACCATTCATCTTGTGTTGTGCTGGTGGTTGCTTACTCCTTTTTTGTTTTTTGGTTCTCCTCTCTTTTCGACTGCGCATTTTGTGATATTCAAGGATGAATCTTTGAGCTGGTGACAATAAAATGCAAGCAAACAAAGACATTGGGGATGTTCTAATGGATCTTATTTTTGAATTAATGCCTCTACCAATAGATGTAGTAGTCAATGGATCTTAATTGAATGCTCTTTCAATAAATTGAGAGATTGAGTAATTAATAAGGTATCACCTGAATTTGTATAACTATCTATATCTTTACACACTGTACACTTTTATATAATGATGGACACATTTGTAAAAGATATAAGAGATGGAAATATTCTCCTTGTTCTATGTACATAAATGAATATGCCCATGAGTGGTCAATATAGTCACTGCATTTGTTTTTCTTTTACTATGCAATGATTCATAAGGTATGGTGACAAATCAGATTCACCACAGAATGCATCTGGTTCAAATGACCTTGCTGATTCATCATTGTATGCCCCAGGTATAGCCCGTGCTTGTCCCCCAGAATCTCCAGCTGAAGACGATGGATACTCGATGTTAACAAAAATCAGGGCGCACACGAACAAAGAGGCTGCCAGACCAACCAAAGTAAGCTTGACTCTGCTTAATACAGGTTTCACCTGCAGATGATCGAAAATCAGAGTACCACATAGAACTGAGGAAATTAAGACAATGAATAAAAGAAGCAATCACTAGATTCTGCTCGAAATGAAAATAATAGATCATTGCAAATATATGCACTCTATTTGTAAGTTTTTTCTTACAGAAAATGAACCCAGAAGACGATCGCGAGCTAGAACTTCAGGCGTCTTGACCCATATCTGGCCATCATGTACAAACATATTGCATGAGTTAAGAACCCTAAATGAAGAAATAATAGGAGTATCCATCTAAAAATAAATAAAAATAAACCACAAAAGAAAAACACTTTTGTCAAAGTATCACCCGTATCAAAAATTCAGGGAGTACAGGCCAACATAATAGACTGTTAGCAAGGCATTAACACTGTAAAGTAAGAGTAAAGGAATGATCATCTTAGATGAAGGTCTTCCTGAGACAATAGTTCCCAAAAATTCACATTATTTAGCTACTTAAGTGGACTGAAATAAAACCATATTTAACTAAAGTGAGATATGAGCAGAATATTCCACACATCATCCCTTTTCTGTATTACATTTAGGATTGAATTCTCATATAGGCTGTTGCACAAATGGACAACTTAAGTGTGCAGTCAGTATATCTACATCTTTGAACGCTTCCACTTGTTTTGTCTGTCATTTTATTCACTTAAAAAATATCATGAATT
>JBBPFQ010702679.1:0-14750 GCA_037974815.1 Kaempferia elegans | reverse complement strand
CAAATCATTAGTATTCTCCTATTTATCACCCGTGTCTAGTATTTAGATAGAATGTCATCTTACTAATAAAATAAACAAAATGGAAAAAAAGGAGAAAAAGTGATAAAGAAAGCTATGTAGAAATTACTTTCAAAAGGAAGGAGATTAAACCTGAACAAGCGGGATAAAAAAAAAACTTCCCTTTATTGGGAAGAAAAGTATAACCCGAAAACGTATTCTTTTAAAAAGTTCACTTGTAACTTTTCTTTAGCTAATCATTATCCTACTTTGACTTCACACATTCAATGTAGAATTGATTTTTTTAACAATGCACCTTTTTGTTATGGGTCAATGCTCATAATATTCCCATGATCCTCAATTTGTATCAATATTGATTCAAAAATAGTTTATAAATATTCTATGGGGAAATGTACTTCCACACTTGGAGGGACAACCTCCTTGATACATGGCATATATAATTCAGCATCCGCAGAGGGAAAAAGAAGGTGAACAAGGAGTTTCACTTGCAAACTTTAGAACTGCACAACTTGAAAAACAGCAAATCACTTTTGATGATGATGGTTAATCATAGCTCTTATTCATCTATTCTGCAATTATGATAAACAAAGTAGAAACAGCACGGCCTTGGCACAGAAAAAATTTGTATGAAATCGATCAATTCCTCTCGTTTGCACTTCTGTTCATAGCCAACAGTTTGGCGATGATCTTCTTGGGCTTCCAAGGAAGTGAGCACAAGGCCTTGAGCCTCGAAGAAGGGGTCCTCAACAGAGCTTCGCCGGGAATTAGGCCGCCGTCGACGTCGATGCCATTCTCCTCCTCGAGCTTCATCTCGAGAGTTTGGAGCTTGGCGGCAGGGCGTTTCAATCTGGAGATGCTCCAGCCATCTTCCGAGGGAGAAGCAGTGCCGATGTGGTGAAGCTTCAGAACGTCTCTGCCTACTGCGTCTCCTCCGGTGCCGGTCTTCGCCAGCAGCGCCTTGATGTTGTTGGCCAACTCAGTGACCTGGAAGCCTGACATGGCGGCACGGGACTGCTCGAAGAACAGCACCTGCAGCACCACCCGGAGAGGGAGGAGCTCGTTCTGTGCTGCGTGCATGCAGGCCTCGACTGTGAGCTTCTTGCAGTCCAACAATCTGCACAAGTGCTTCCTTCCGTTCTTGTCGAGCTCTGGGTGCGACTAATCACAAACAAAACGAAGAGTAGTGATTAACAAGATGAATCATTAATTTGATCGATCGAGAAATGTCAGTGAATTACCCTGAGGTAGATGTCGATGGCTCTGTAAAGGTCGTCGTGGTCGGCCCTGGCAAAGTCTGGGACAGCTTCTGCGATGGCAATGAGCTTCTCCATAGGCAAGTTCTTGTCCTCTGCGATTTCTTGGAGGTAGCTGTCGATGAGCTTGCCCACTCGGAGATTGGAGCTGTGGGAGGACGAAGAAGACCGCCGGCCGTTCTCATGCACCTCAAACTCCACCTTATCGGCCGCCCGAAACTGCCTCCGTTGGCGCCTGAGCTTCTCCTCCCTCGGCGGACTCGTCGCGGGGCTCTGCCCCTGAAGCAGGAATTCCTCCAGCATGGTCATCACCACATCGACATCGTATAATGTGTCGCCGGAATTCGCCGCCGGTGGGATCAAGAGATCCTGGACTGTAGCTTCCTCCAGTTGTAATCCAAGTCGTCTGGCTAATTCCGTCTTCACCGGAGCTGAAGCATGGAGAAAGTTTGCGGCTTTGAGAAGCTTGTGAAGGAAACCACACGAAACAGAGCCTTTCTCGGAAGGCATCAAGCTGATTATCTTCTCCAATAACAACGTAGGCTTTCCGGTGGCCTCTTGGCCGTTGTCTGGCACCATGGTTGGCAGCCACATGCCAGCGTAGATCTGCAGCGCCTCGCCGACGAGCTTGCTGGAGACGACTCCGGCGGATTTCACGACCACCATTATCCGCCAGTAATGGTCGAGGCCGAGCTCGCTGAGGTCGGTGGCCCACCGGTTCCTGGACCCGCCCGGGAGCGTAGAACTGGAGATGATAGCGGTGGCGATGGCGTCGACGCAGCGGCCGGTGACGCCGAGCTCCTCGCACAGGGGAGCGTGCTTCCGCGTGCTCCGCAGCGTCGCGAGCGTGTCCTTCCACCGCTGGAGGATGCAGGAGCTGAAGAAGACGTCGAGCTTGCCGAGGAAGTTGCCCCGGTCGGCATCGTCGCTCATGCGGAGGTAGTAGGCGGCGCACCAGACGGGCACGAGGTTGAGGGGGCTGAGAGTGACGGTGATGCCGTAGCAGAACTTGGCGCAGAGCTCAAAGGCCTCGGCGCCGCCGGGGAAGTCCGGGAGGTGGATGACGGCCGGCTCGGCGGCGTCCCCGAGCTCGGAGCAGAGCTGTTGCAGGCGAAGGCACTTCGACAGCATTGGAAACTGAACGAACAAAGACCAGACAAGAAACAATATATTTTTATCAACTCCAAAAGCAATCCATCAACAAGAAACACAATTCTTCCAAAATAAATAAATAAATAATACCTTGTGCAGATGATACAAACTTCTCTGCACCTGGATTCGGAGGTCAGTGGAGACCTCTGACGAAACAGACCTAATGGCTTCTGTGGTGAAGAAAGTATCAGGTCTGGTGCCAAGCTTCATGAACCTCATTTCCTCCCTCTTTGATGAGACAAGGATTTAGAGCCCTAAGGAGTGTCTATATATATATACACATCTAGCAAATTAGGATGAATGATGATGAAGTGGTCCTGTTTCTTTGATTAATTAAGAACCTCTAAGAACAATGATATATCTCACTGCGGCTGAAGCTCTTACTTGTCGACTCTTCCTCTCGTGTAGTTGTGTCCCTGTTGCTGGGAAGGATTAATCACCGACACCGTGGCCCGTAATTGCCGGAAAGAGATTAACGATCGATGAAAACAAAATATTGTAGCAACATTGTAAAATGACCTCGTCTCGTTCGCGGTAAATGAATCGGACATTAGTAAATAAGTTTAAAATTTAACTGGGTAAGATCTTGCTTATCTTTGTTCAATATGCACACAATCAATTAAATAAATAAGCTTTAATAACTCATAAAATTAAATAAACAAGATTGAAACATTGATACTGATTCTGTCTGAAATAGGAAAAGATGACCGTTAGGACATGTGACGTTGCGGTGACTTTCTTATTGACCTTTTGGAGACCTTGAGGTGGGACTGCTCCGAGCTATCTGTGCACCAAAGATAGCTTACAAAGTGGAAAACGTTAGAGACTGAACTAGGGACAAAGTCCCCGGCTCAGGTACTTCGACGATCAAGTCAGTGGATGAAGAACGGTAGAATATGCGAGGTTTTGATATGCATTTTTCGTGTAGTGAATGGAGACTCCTCTTTATCAGGCCAACTTTTTATTGTGCATGGATATCAAGATGTTCCAGGAAACCATGGCTACTTCTAATACTCTGACACCTTTCTTCAATTGGACGTACCACTTCTGTGCTTGTCAGACTTTAGGAGCTTCCATAGTACACAAAGTACCTGACATATCCTCTGATACTTTGATCTTTTGACAACCGGTATGCTACGCTCCAACGGGGCTAGGTAAGCTTGATAAGACAGGGAAGTTTCGAGTGTCTTTGCCAACCAAGCTAATCTTCCATGCTGTCTAACCAGTTCCGACTGGGTCAACCATTCAGTCGCCGTTCGCAACTCTCGGGCTGCTGTTATTTTCAAAATGGTCGCGCTATCTGGTCAGCTCCCATTGAGGGGTTCGGGAGGGCTTCCGCTTGTCCGATCGACTTTTGGCCCCTTCTCGCTGTGCCTTGCGAGACTTCTGACCCGACCACCTGTCTGGTCGGCGTTTGACGCCTTCTTGCTGCGCCTTGAGGGTATTATGGTCGGCAAAGGGGTCCATCCGGATGGTTAGCTTGGGTGATCCATTCGATATGTCAAGTCGCTTAGAGGGGCTGACAGGCTGATTATGACTCCTGTTACTGCCTCATCAGCAACTCCTCTGACTTTTACTTCGCTCCGAGGACCTCACTCAATCCATTGCATCATACACGGTGCATTATGGGTGGGCCCAAGTTTGTAAGGGGTCAATGGTTAAGATAACGTGGAGGTTAAAGTCTCAGATGATGTGACAGTCAAAGTCTTAGATAACATAACAGTCAAAGTCTTAGAGGATGTGACGGTCAAAGTGGAGGAATGAGTGGTCAGACTGACCAACCCTAGGGTCGGTTGGGTCCCTTATGAGAACCACTTAAACTCCGCGTGGGGCCCAACTTCCCACACTTGAACCAAACACACTGATAGAGTTTTTGATGAATGACATACTACTCATAACATCACATAATTATTTTAGAAAAATATATATTAACGCATAAAATATTTTCAATATCATTATATAATACTAATTCTAGCTAATACCGTTTGTAAAGTGGTGGTTACATAAGACTCAAAACTTTCCCATTCTCTCAATGATCTCCAAAGAAATTTTAGCTTGTGAAATGTCAATTGTTGCTACGGAGCAAACGTTCAGTACCGACGACAACATATTAGATGAATGATGATCGACTTTGTCTCTCAGCTCATTGGAAGCCCAAGTATTACCAAGGAATATTGCAACTTTCAGATGACGAAGTCGAAGATTTTGACATCGAAGACACTACTTTCTAATGTAAAAAGGGCAAAAATGTAAAATAACTACTCGAGTTTTGATTCCACTATATCCTAAGGGGTACCTACGTAAGCAACTTAAATAAGTGCAAACCTTTTTTTAAAATAAATTTTAAATTTTTTAATATAATAATCTTGAACCGTGGTGAACTGTGAACGGTAACTATTTTGGACAGTTAAAGTTAATGGTCGACCTGTTAGAAACTGTTGAACTGACAGTTCTAAACAATCAAACCGGCAGTTTTGAACGATGGTCAGGTCTACACTAGGAAAAATCGAAAAACACTCGTGAAGGCCTATCCAAACAGTTAGCACTCTTATGCCATCTTCTCACTTGAGTAAAAATACCTTATAAAATTTGAACTTTAGATCCCTTGATTATTCGTTGAATTAGGACTTTGTCCGAGGGTGAAGGTCTCCTGCATCGCTGAAGGATTGTAAGTAGCAGTGGACATTTGATCTTCTTGCATTTCTGAACCAGCCAAAAAAACTTGCGAGCTGTAGGAGCAAGATTTATACTTCTTACTCATCTATTTATCGAAGTTAATTAAGATGCTTTGTGCTCAATACTCCAATATGTCTGCTGGAAGAGGGTCTCCCATTTCATTCTGAGATTGAGTTCCATCCAAATTCAACCTGGTGTCCAAGTTAGACTTCTCCCCGAGTGACAAGTATTTTGAGATGAAATGAGCTTTATCCTAATTCAACCAAAGCTGGGGAAAGGACTGGAACAGTGTTCAAATTTCAAAGCAATTAATGCAAAAGGCTGCTGCACAAATCCCCTGAGAGTTATTGTCAGTAAAGAGGAAAGTAAATCAGAGGTTGCTGTCTGCAACGAATTCCTTAACTCGGATGATGATTCCAAAGCCAAACTCACAAGAAACTCTGGTCGGATGCACTCCTATTTGGCTGCCGTGCATGGCAAGAACAATTACAGTTGTTTTACTCATTCTGAAGAACAATTGCAGTCGAGTACATATGTCATCCAACTCTGGTACTTTTCAGTTTGATTATTTTAGTTTCCTACTATGAATTTTTCCCCTGAAAATAAGAACATACATGAAGCTTGAAGAATATAAAAGTTTGGAAATTAATTAACATAATATTCTTCTCTTTGTTTCGGAAATGATGTCATCTTTGCTTGTGCATGATGAAACCATAATCTTGTGGAAAATATTCTTGTTTAGATTGTGTGCTTTGTCGAGGGACCCGTAAAGCATATGCATCTTTTACTCATCCACTTTTGTTTGTCAGCTGAGCTATTTCTTTCCTAAAAGCCAAAGGCATCTATCACAGACACACTTGCCTTTTGATATATAGCATTTCACATTTTGAAGATATCTAGTGAACTTAATTTCCCTAGAAAGGTGAAGGATTTTACATAGAAAATTTAATTTTATTTTGGTAGATAATGATACAGTACTAGATCTCCATGCTCTTTTGTCATGGAGTTTGACTTCATGTTCTTGCTGAGATAGCTTCCTCACCATCACTACTTCCATCAGAGAGCTCAGTGACACAACTAGAGTCCATGGAAGAGGAGAAAGATGGCTTTATTCCACCCTGTTCGTTATCATTCTCCATCTTGGCTCTTCTTTTCCTTCTAAATATTCGACAGAGCACCCAATCGCCTTTCGAAACCGTAGAATTCTGCATTTCGATCATCAGAAATATTTCTTTCTTGTTCTTCAGAAGAAATAGTAAGATTTACAAAGAATTGAAAGCTCACATGACGGTACTCATGCATGATCCAATCAGTTCTAGTCTGCGGCTTTCCGCGGTAGAAGACTAAAACCTTCTTCATCCCCACCACCATCTGGTTGTGCCAAGAAGCCACCACTTGCTTCTCCTTCCCTTCAGCCTTCCAGTACCCCGATCTAGCAGCTCGGTTCAATTGGCCATGGGCCAAATTTCTTGCACCTCTGCGAGTGAAGAAGTACATCACCTCTTTGCAACCACCTATGGAATTAAGCTGACAAGTGAGTCCTAAAAAATAAACAAACAAAAAACTCTTTTACAATTAGAATTTGTGAACTAACCAGGAAGATCCCTGGGATCATAGTTCCTGAGGTTGATGATATCGGGGATGATCGAGGCAGGCAAGGGACAGGAGTGGATCTTCCTCTTAAGGTACTGAACCACAAGTTCTTCATCAGTAGGGTGGAACCTGAACCCAGGAGGCAGCCTCAACACACCGCCATGCCTTGGGAAAACCGTCTTATCCATGCTCCAACCAAAGAAAAAATAACTCTCCTTGTGCTTGAATTTAATTTGCAGGATTACTGAAGAGGAGAGAGAAGGTGTACATGTTTCAAAGTAGGGAGAGGAGGAGGAAGTTTTATAGCAAAAAGTGAGTAGTAAGATGGCGTGATCAAGACTCAAAGGTTTGACGTATCGATACTAGTAAGTGGTCGAAGAATCTAGTACTAGGAAATGTCTATGGAGACATGAAGAAATAAGGAGGTAAAAATCTTCAACTCTTTGGTTTGATACTGATCCAGGTGTTAATAGTCGGTCAATAGAAGAGTTAAGTCAGCATAAAAGCTCTTATCAAGGTTAGATAGGACGTCAGGTCACCAAGGTCAACAGAGGTGAGCAAGAGGCGTCACTAAATCCGACCAAGCCGATCAACCGGTCGGATACTCTACCCGGCTGGACAGAAGGCCCGATCGAACGCACTATCACCGAGCTGTTCCATTAACTCAACAGAGGTCGGACAATCATCTCCTGAAATGAGCATTAGGGCGGTCGGTGACTCGGATTGCCAAGGTCACTGCTCGATTGGCATATAAAGACAACAAGCAGGACCACGTAGTCCGATCAGCCCAACAAAACAAAAGTCCTTTGTCGTCTAGTCCAACGGAATGTCAGAGAATATTCCTTACCAGTTAATGAACCTATCAGGAGAAGATACGTGTCGGGCGCAATCATGAGCAGCCCATATATAGACAACCAACATGGAAAGAAATTACCACATGCCCCAGCTAGCAAGGAATCTTTCTCCTTATAAATGGGTCTTGGAATAAAGACCTTAGGTACGCTCTCATACACGCACGCATACGGAAACTCTCTCTCTCTCTCTATTTCCTTTTAGCAACATTTTCTACATTGTGTTGGGCTAACTTGAGCGTCGGAGGATCAAACAAGGAGCGGCAACTCCTGTTTGGTTGTTAACGTTGGTTTGCTCGTCTTCGGTGTGCATATTCAAGTACTACTGCGTAGCCACTTCCTCTGTCGAGTGCATCCGAGTGTCCCTTTTGCTGTTGCTGCATTATCCGAGTGCGTCTGAGTGCTCTCTCTCCAGCAACCTCTCTATCTGACTGTGTGGAGCGCGTGCTTCCCGATATCCGTCCGACCATTTGACAAACAGGATCAAGTGCAATAATCATTGCCATTTAATTTACCTATATGATCATTTTAAAAACAAGAGGAAGAATATCATATATGAGTGCAGCGTAGACTTTTATATATGTTTTATAATATAATTAATCCACCGCAGCAAAAAAATACGTGTCAAGTATTTTTTAAAAAAATATTGATTTTTCATTTTGGAAAAAATCTCAACTTTAATTTCATTGCTTGGAACAGATCATCAACAGACAACGAAAGAAGCTACTGTGATTGGTAGTCAATTCAAGAATACTATTCTTGTTTCTATAGCAACTTGGTTAGTGCCAACGTGATACATTTTATCAATGATTACAATTTTAATAACGCCCACAAAACTTGTATGTTTCATTGATTCTATGTATAGATCGTAATTAATCTCGTCACCACCTAATTATTGGAGTCCGAATGGATGCCATGAAACAGTGATGTTGAACAGAGAGAACGAAAAGGAGAGTACATTTGAAAGAGAAATTGATTGGTTTTTTTTTTTAATGGAATGTCTTCTTGCAATGCATTTAACATCGTAAAATGGGCACAAGAATTATTTTCTTCTCTTATATCCACATATTTAAACTTATAATTTATTTTGAATTTATTGAATAGGTAAATCAAGTGAGTTTAAACATTAAAAATAGATTTTAAAAATTATAAAAAATACAACTTCCTTGAATTTAGATCACGCTATTTTTTATGATTTTTTCTTCTTATTTTCATAAAACGTCCAAACCATTTAATTATTTTAGATCATTTTAAAGACGATTTAACAAATTAATAAACTAATAATTTGTTCTCTCTCTAATTAATATCTATCGTCCGAAAACGATAGATGCTTACAGTAGGTGAGAGAGTGGAATCATCAACATAAATAATAAATATAAAAAATAAAAAATAAATAAAAAGAGGCAGAAGAAGACAAAGAAGAGCCCTCGTGCAACGCAGAGGACCATTTTAATTGATTGATTGATTCAATGAGAGCCCCACGTACATTCTTTTTTTTTTAAAGTTAATTTTCATTAATTAAGGGGGCTGTTTGAATGAATGCCATCACGTGGGGGTTGGCCTGCACCTCACTGCGCTGGACATTCTCCTTCTCGCCCGCTCGTGTTCATTATTAATGTTGAGTGGTCAAATGCCCAATAAGACCCTGGAAATCTGGTAATAATTTATATTACTTTCATAGTTAAATCTCCACGAAGCTGTCTATTTCATTGCATGATTAGAACGGACAACAAATTAAATTATTACAATTTTTTTATATATATAATAAGAATATGATATTTATGAGCCACCAAAAAAGTAGCTTATTTCCTCATTGCTTATCCATTTCTCACACGTCTGTCGATTCCAAAAGATCCAAACTATCATTTTCCAATCATCTTTACACTGTTAGAGATCGTATGAGAGATATGATAAAACAAACAAGGGAGGGAAAAGGAGGGGGAAAAAAAACTAAAACAAGCATAAAATTAAAGAGTTTCTGTAAAAATTTGAATAAACTGTGAATCAACTGAATCCCATTTGGCTATATTTTGGCACATACTTTACTGATTCATTAATGGTTTGCATATGAATAAAGAAAAGTGACAACGAGATGAGATCAAAATCCATTAATTAGTGAAAGAAACAAGTGGAAAGAGGGGTTGTGGTTGAGCATTCATGCCTCTTCTCTACAGCTCATGCTTCAATTATTCCAACCACTTTTTCTTCCTCATACCATCTCGTCTCATGCACACAACCCACCGAATCAGTATCAGTCTCCCTGCACCTTCATCCATGGAAGAGACTAGAGAGAGATGATTGAGATCAAATCATATCAGTCGATTCACTCGATATATGGATCAAATTAGCACATAAATACAAGGAAAATAAAAACAAATATGCCAATTCATTTTATTTATCGACTTCTTTATATGTCTTCTCATGTTATCTCTGCCGACTGAGTCACCACCTCATGACAATTAAATAGATTGTGCCATTATCCTATGAAGATTTCAGAAGGAAGGAAGGAAGGAAGGAAGGAGAGCAAAGGGGCAACTCCATCTTCGCTGTCAAATCAACATCCAAGGATCTTGTTGGGACCATGCCCTTTGTTCAGTACACTGTCCTACTTTTTTTTTGTAATCCCAACTTCACGACGAGCAATCCAAAGTCAAAAATACACGAGATTTACCAGGCAATCTATGGTCTCTCCATCTCTCTCTCCCTCTGTCTCTGTGCTTGTGTTTCACCACGAAGCAATTTGAGTTTGGGATTCACTGCTCACCTCGCCTGTTTTATCTAGTGTGGTATTTCGATTTTAGAGCTTAATTTCGTACGATTTGTATATTCATGTTGAGTTCTTCAGTGAGCTCGTCGTCGGTTGTAAGTTAATTCTCAAGTGTGAAACACAATGAAGATGGCAAGTTCTCTCGAGCTTTATTGCCGTCCAAACTAGAACTGTGTCAGCCTTATTTTACTGGGCATTTACTGCCTCTCCCTATCTGTCCGAGCATCCAAAGCTCAAAAAAGATAGATGAAACTTAAACAAATTAGCAGCATCACTATTGTTTACTGAAGCCAATTTTTGACAGCATACAGATTAAACAACAAAATCTGGAGAGGTTTAAAATTAACTTTTAAAATTTTGTTTTCTTGTGCTGCTGGAATATTTGGTAATGGAGCTATAAGCTTAGCAGATCTACTCCTTCAATTCACAGGCATGTGAGGACCTGGTTTTTTATTTGTTCCAGTCGTGACTGACTAGTGAATACCATGAGCCACCTTTTCCACCTTTGGTCCAATCTTGGTGGCCACCATGTGGCACCTAAATTGCTGGTAATTGCTGACAACATTTCTTTTTCCTCCCACATCTCAATGCCCCAACTCATAATTGCAATCTTGCGCCCATAAGTTTCCAAAATTCACCAAGTTTTTAGATCACAAACATTTCCAGATTCTCCCTCTACCTTCTCTGCTCGCCTTTAAGTTTTGTCGCACGAGTCTTTGATTTGGACAGATAAAGGTTGTTTTTTTTTTCTTATTTTTTTCTTCTTTGTTTTTTTCAAGAGCAGATGGGGTCTTGGCTTGGTCAAAGACTAGTCACCTTTAACCAGCTGTTTCGAGTTTTAACCTTGGAAGGCCTATATAAGGCCATGCAAGCAAGGGATGTGAACTGCAGGGGCAGTGTCTTCTCCAGATATTTGCTTGCTTGTTTGCAAAGATGTTGGTGTCGGTCATTCTGCCACTGCTTTGCTTTCTGTTCATTTGTGGTGCCTTGTTGAGGTGGAATGAGGTGAGGTACAGGAAGAAGGGTCTTCCTCCAGGGACCATGGGGTGGCCTTTGTTTGGGGAGACCACTGAGTTCCTCAAGCAAGGCCCAAGCTTCATGAAGAACCAAAGGGTTAGGTGAGATGAGAGCTCCCTGGATATAGGATTTCTTCTTAGATGAAGAAAAGATCACTTTTTGGAAGCAAAGTTGACTCTTTTGCTGCCTTTTCTTTTGTGATTTTGCATGGGAAGATGATTTTTTCCCCTCCTTAAACATGAACCACTTTAGGGAGTAAAAAGCTGGATTGTTTTTCTTGATTCAGTGTTTTTTTTTTTTGTTTACTGAAAAGCATCATCTTGGAGGAAAAAAGCTGCTTCTTGAGCTCCTTTTCTTTCTGTTTGTCTGCTAGACACTGGCTCCTCGAGTACTTGATATGCGATGTCACATTTTCTCTCCTGTTTTCCTTTTTAAGCATCCATGCCCATGAGCTTTAAAAAAATATTTCTTCCAAGCATTTGATGTTTTTTTTCCTCAATTTTTTTAAGGTACGGGAGTGTATTCAAGTCACACATATTGGGGTGCCCTACGATGGTGTGCATGGATGCAGAGCTCAACAGGTTCATTCTGATGAATGAAGGGAAAGGCTTTGTTCCTGGGTACCCACAGTCCATGCTTGATATCTTAGGGAGATCCAACATTGCGTCCGTACATGGCGAGCTGCACAAGACGATGAGGAGTGCCATGCTTGGCCTTGTGAGCCCCCCCATGATCAGGGACCAGCTCTTGCCCAAGATCGATGAGTTCATGAGATCATACATTCATAATTGGGGTGGAAGAGTCGTCGACATCCAAGAGAAAACCAAGGAGGTTAATTAGCTAAAATTCTTAATTAATATAATTTGGACATGCATCAAATTTATTTCTAGTTCGTTCTATTAGCCAAACATCTAACACTGCTCGTAATCTTCATCGTGTTTAGATGGCATTGCTGTCTTCATTAAAGCAAATTGCTAGCATTGAGACAGGGCCTGTTTCTGAAGCCCTGAAATCAGAGATCTTCAAGCTTGTTCTTGGTACTCTTTCGTTGCCCATCAATATTCCTGGCACAAATTATCATCAGGGATTCAAGGTAGCTACCAAAAAATTTATTAATATATGTTTTATATATATTTTAAGCAGTGTCATCACACACATGTGAATTCAACTACAGGCAAGGAAAAGGCTTGTGGGTATGTTGAGGTGCCTAATAGAGGAAAGAAGAACCTCCTCATGCTCCTACAATGACATGCTCGATTCCCTCCTGAGAATGGATGGCAGTTCCAAAGTTAAGCTTGACGACGATCAGATTATTGACTTGATCATAGCCCTCGTCTATTCGGGCTATGAAACTGTTTCAACCACTTCGATGATGGCTGTGAAATACCTCCATGACCATCCTAGAGTTCTCGAAGAGCTCCGAGTAGGCATACATCACAGTTGATGTTAATTGTGATATCTTCTTCAATTCTTTGTTCAAATGTTTGTCACTCATGATTAATTCTTTTACCCTTCGCATGCAGAATGAACATTTTGAGATCCGAAAAGGAAAATTGAGGGAGGATGCAATTGATTGGAACGACTACAAGTCGATGAAATTTACGCGTGCAGTAAGAAAACCTATAATTCAGAGTGCACCGCACTAGTTGTATAACTGCATATATACTGAAAACAGTTGTTATGCTGCAGGTAATACTGGAGACACTAAGAATGGCCACAGTCGTAAATGGGGTGCTTAGGAAGACAACTCGAGATGTGTCGTTGAAAGGTGAGCTAAATCTAATACAATTTTGTTAATTTCCTTAATTAATTATCCTCTGTCGAAGTAACTTTCTTATGTATGTATGCATCAGGATTCGCAATACCAAAAGGGTGGAAAATTTATGTGTACACTAGAGAGATTAACTATGATCCAGATGTGTATCAAGAGCCTTTAGCATTCAACCCATGGAGATGGTTGGTGAGTGATCTCGATCGAATGAATTCTGTGCGTCGTTGTTGATGTGTTTAATTGTTCCTAGAGCTAATTAAGTTAATTTGTGTACTCCCCAGGATAAAAACATAGAATCCAACCAGCACTTCATGCTATTTGGAGGAGGAGGAAGGATGTGCCCTGGGAAAGAACTGGGCACTGCTGAAATTGCCACATTCCTTCACTACTTTGTAACTAGATACAGGTTCCAAGTTTACTTGAGTACTTTGCAAGAAAGAAACTAAAATTTCTAAAAGCTCACGTACAGATTGTTGTTTCTGATTAATTAATTGCAGATGGGAAGAGGTCGGAGGAGATGAAATACTAAAATTTCCTAGAGTTGAAGCTCCAAACGGCCTGCGCATCCACGTATGGGATGACTAGCTCGATCGGAAGGAGTTGAGTTGTACAGTTGAATAGGAAGAGTAGTTTAATTTCCAGCCAAAAGATGAGAACAGAAGAAGAAAGGATGCATGCCGTGTTTTGTTGTGAAGCCATTGAGAGAGTTAGAACTAATTAGCATTACCTTTGACATCTTGATAGGAAGAATTTATCTGTTTATAGAATTAAGACGTGTATCTGCTATATATGATCAGATGAATAGAAATATTGAAATATCAAATCGAACTAACTGACATAGAAATGCTTCTGGACCCAGCAGATTATCAAAACTATTTATCGACCACAAGCCACATGTTTGTTGTGGAATCGAGAAACACAAGGAATCTCAAATGAAGGAAGATGTAAAAACTAGTACTGAACTTGAGCGAAATAATAGTAGTTCATTTATTTATTTATTTATTTTTGATAATTTAGTTTTTGAAATCGTTTAATTTATCCTGTGAAGTTTTTCATTAATTATCATGGTAAATCAAAAGGCTGAACTTCACCACCTGTAATTATTTCCATTGTGGGTGAAATGAGTTGAGAATTTTAGTCGCCTTCATTTGCATGAGCAACACGCGATTTCCACTTCAAGCACCAATATCAAAATTTTTGCCACTTAAACTTAAGAATCCAATCAACTAAGCAAATGGGTTGGGTGGACTCAATCATGATATAGTCAAATATGCAAACCGCATAGCTAAGAATATGATCAAGCAATTCAGATCGAGTAAGAAGAATTGTTAGAGTGGTGAATCAAGGGAGTTAAACAGGCTTGTCAATTTTGAAAGATGAGGAAGGGGAGCTAAACAGGTTGTCTCAATGCATCCATGCACGATGCAAGATTTTTGCGGTAGTACTGGTCAATTCCAGCAATCATTGAGCGTTTGTTTCCATATTTTAAGTGATTGAACTTTATCCTAATTGACTTCTCTTCTGACTAGTTGATGAACCTTGATTCCCTGCTCCTATATAATAAGCAGGCCAATATAATCAGTCATATTTAGAATTGATTTGTATGTTAATTGATATTTTCTCCAACCTTGGTGGTGCCGATGAACCAAAGG
>JBBPFQ010702573.1:0-26478 GCA_037974815.1 Kaempferia elegans | reverse complement strand
GGCTTTTTACGGGTCGGTCTTGAGAAATCCGACCCGGTTTCCTTTTTCATTTCTTCTCTCCCTTTGGCCCGTCGTGCAGATCCAGATCCAGGAACTTCATTATGGCGGACAGCCTCCTCCCACCTCGATCGCCGACGGATCTTTTCGGCGATCCCATCGACGCCAAGCCACCCTGGTTCAACTCCTCAGCCTTCCTCGGTGAAGACTTCGATCCCGATTCCTACGTCGCTGACCTCCGCACCTTCGTACCCCTCGAGAGCCTCGCGGCTGAGCTCCGCTCCTACCTCGCTGACCTAAAGGCCGAGCTCATCGATCTCATAAACCGAGATTATGCTGATTTTATTGGTCTCAGCACCCGCCTAGTCGATGTCGACTCCGCTGCTGCACGCATGCGCGCCCCGCTTGTCGAGTTCCGTGACAAGGTTTCTACTTTCCGCGCCGTCATTGACGCCGCTCTCACCTCGATCCGCAGTGGTCTGCGCCAGCGAGCTGAGGCTTCGGCTGCCAGGGAGATTCTGGAACTACTGCTCGATACCTTCCATGTAGTCTCCAAGGTGCTACATAACTCGAACCTTTGCAGCGTTCTTTTGACTCTTTAGCTATCTATCTTGGACAATTGTTGAGTTTTCTATTGTTTCCTTTTAATTATCTTGAAGAAGTTTTAATTTATTATCAATCTATATACGTTTTTTCTGTTCAATTGATTGCCTCTATGTTTCTGATCACAGTGATGATGTTGATTGGAAGAGGGTTTATGACCTCCTTGAAAATTCTCATTTTAAACAATTTCGAGCCTAAATTTCTGACTTAAATTAGGAAATCTGAAATGACTAGAAAAATCCAACCTCACTGGCTCCAAAGAGGTCAAAAGTAGTCATTCTAAAAATTTTCATGAATATGTTTGAGACCGAGATTATTTATGCAGAAGTTGAACTCCCTCAAAATGCATGCAGATACAATTAGGAGACGAGGTGCTTGATCACGTGTCAATGTATTCTTTACATTGAACAGTAGTTGCAACATGTCAAATTGGTGGCAGCTAAGCACCTTCCCCCAAGCCTATATGAGTCCCTTCCTGACACCCCTCAAGATATTCCATGCTTAGCAATCAAGCTCCTTGATTTCGCTTCCTTGGAAATTATGGCTGTGTTTAGAATGCGATCTTCCTTATACATTTTCAACACCGTTCTCTCATAAGCCCATTAAAGTATGACAGTAAATTTCTAACTCGACCCCACAGATTACTGATTTCAACCATTAATTTATAACTTCATCATCAACCAATCTGGGAGATTCATTCATTCTACTCTGAAGGCTTGAACCAGCACAACCACAAAACAGGTATCGCTTCGTTGAATAGTTTGTTGCTCTATCACTATGAAATGCAATAAATTATAGTTCACTTCCACATGCAATCACTGGGTATACATTCCATAGTGTATTTTATAAATGTAGGTGTATGTCATTTAGTACTACTCATGTCCGCTTAAACTTTTGGCTTTTCTCCTGTATAATCATCTTGGTTTCATTTATGAAGTTCTTATGTTATATTCTATCAAATCCTGTGCCTATCCCTTGACTACTGTATGAAATTTTTTTTTTCCTTTAGGTTTTACTATCTTATCTCTCCCTACTGCAGGAGATTGATGTTCTATTTTTTTAGTTCAAATACAGAACTTTGGATAAATTATTTTGTTAGATGCTTGCGAGACACTGGCATTTTGAATAGTTCATTTGCAGGTTGAGAAACTTATCAAGGAATTACCAAGCTCTCATTTTAGTCCATCATGCACAGAGATTGTACCTGCTGAGAAAATTTCTTCAGCCAATGCTAATGGCACATTAAATGCAGAAGTCGGGCCAAATCATAGAGAAGATCAAAGCATTCTTTTGGAAAGAATTGCAAGTGAAATGAACCGGCTTAAATTTTATATTAGCCATGCGCAGGTTTTTTCTTTCATTTTAGTTATAAATTCAAAATTTTATCGAATTATTTATCTTTTTTTGACATTGTGCATTACATGGGACTTTCTTTTTTGCTATTGCGAATCATTGCATCTAAGTTTGACAAAAATTGAAAAACACACTTCATAAACTTAAAAAATGTGGCAATACAATCCTTCAGCATAGATATGATCCTCATTGATTTTCATACAATTTGGTATTAGCTACACAAACAAGTAGATCAGTTTTTCTATATTTATTATTACCTGACCACCATTTAGTCCACATTGCTATTTGCATCATCACTACGATGGATTTTTATTTGCAGTACAAAATTTAAGCTTGTTGACTTGTTGAATTGTTTGTGAGAGGCAATCCACATATTGTTTAGTCATATGCATCTTCCTTTTTTTGCGAGATTTTATCTAGTACTTATTTCTTAATTAGAAATTAGTGTTGGAGGATAGTCAGGCCAGGCTAGAATAGTCAACATCCCTAAATTAAAGTTTGAAAGATTCTTGTTAATTGCTTAGCAAGGTAATAACATAAAAATCACAACAGAAATAAAACAAATAACAAAAAACAATCAAACATGGTTCACAACTCCCCATGAACTGCTATGTCCAAAACTTAAGTCTCGAACAAGCCACTAATCTTTCTCATTCTTGGTAAAGTTTCGGAGGTAGAGAAAGCTCTTATCCTTGAGAAAATTTATACTTAGGTATACAAAAGGTTCCCAAAGGAGTTACAAGAATGCTTATAATTAATTCAAGTATTGTTGGGAACATTAGGTCTTCAATCTTCACAACGAGCTTCTTGTATAGCCTTCATTCAGCTTGTTTACTGATGCTGCCCGACGTCAACAATTGGCTGGGGTTCCTAAAGTCGGCTGGTCTGCTGTTGTCGTTAGCTGATCCGACCGTTGCTGCTTTATCAACGAGTCTTGCCACATTGGATCTTGTAGAATGTTTTCATCAGTTGATTACTTGATTTCACTCGAATGTTTTCATCAGTCAATTGCCCTTGATTAGTCGACTCAGTAGACTCAGTCGACTCGGCCACGAACAAAAACATTCAATTCAGTCCTTGTCGACTACAATAGTTGATTGACCAACACTTGACTAGACAAGCAGTTGATTGATATAAGCTTGTCAAAATCTAAACTCTCTTCATTTGAGGTTTGGGGTTTCATCGGTCGATGGGCCAGGAAACCATGAACAAAACACCCTTCTGTTTGAAGCCATTGAGTCCACGACTTAGTCATCAGTCAATTAGTGTCAAGTACCAACTCATTTGTCCCATGACTCCGACCACTTCTAAGGTTGAGTCTTCGTATGTTGAGGTTCTACCCTTCACTTAGATACATATTCTTTCAACAATCAACACCCCAAGAGTTTACCTTGTCTTGAAGCCATCTCTCGTCAGGCTATTCATCCCTCGGAAGCACCCGAGCCTGCGGCTTCTCCTTATGCCATCTTTCAGGCCTTCACTTACAATGTTTGTTTCCTCAGTTCAGTCATACTCTACTGTTTCTTGTCTTGTGGTCTTCTCTGATATCCACGGACATCTGACAATTGAGTCATCTGACCTTAGCCACGTCAAGTGTATTTCTTCAAGTCCAACACTCAAATATGCATATCAAATACAATAATAATCATAACTTAAATTATTTGCTAAATCCATCAAAACATCGATTGTACCCAGATCTCCACAGTTGTGATTGCACCAACACATTTCAATTTTGATATGCTTTTATGGGAATTTTCTGCTCAGTGTTTTAAATGACTTAGTGTTTAATTAGGAAAAATGTTTAAGTGGAGCTACAATCATAGGTGGGCGCATATGAAAACAGGTCTTAAATGTTAAAATCTAATTTAAAACTTAAATGATAAAATCTTAAAATGTTTTAAGTTCAAAAAGTAATAATATATAATTTTTCTCCTTAAATTTGTTTGTAAATCGAATAAAATGTCATACACCATTTTGATTAGTGACTGTAAAATTGTTTCTATATGAGCCCTTCTAGTTTGCTGAAAGCCCTTTAATTCTACTCTAATGAAAATTGCAGATGCCTTCTGAAAGATCCTTATAATGAGATCAAAATCAAGGATACTGTAATGCTGGCTAAGATATTATTTATTGCACCAGGGCTTGAAATTTTTGTTATTAAATATTTAACATATTCAGTATCCGTTGTCCTTATAGTTTTTGACTTTAAATTGTAAAAGTAAATGCACATTATTACATTAATACAATTTTATGAAAAAAGAGAGACAACTTAAGCACTCAAGCTTAACAAAAGCATAAACAATAAATATTATATACTTATGATTTTTTTTTTTTAAACTTTTCATTATTATGAATAAGATGAACTAGTTTCTTATTACTCACAACCCATCTTTTTTTATTCTTCTTTGAGCCAAGCCAGTTCTGCTTACCAATGGCTCTGTAATGATTTGATCATTTCAAAGAATAAAAAAAGAAGCAAATCTGAGGTAGCTTCCTATGTGTCATCTAGGCAAGTGAATTGTTGCATGGCTGTCTCTATGTTATGATCCATGCACTAGGTGCTAGACTACAGAACATTACTTTTGTTCTCATTCATTATCCTTCTTTCTTTTACAAGTGGCGTTAACCAAAAAAAAAAAAAACTTCAAAATGACTTTTACCAAGACATTATGTCGATCATCAAGTGGAAAAAATGAATATAAATGATTTTGGATCGTATGTTTACTTTCTGAAACTTGGTTCTCTGTGACAAAAAGCATATGTTTATATTCATTGCTTCTAAGCTACACATTCCCCCTTATATCCTAACCTGGTAGAATAAGCCATGTTAGTGCTTTTGGGTTTTCACTTGGTAACCAGGCTAGATATCTAAGATTATCAGTTTATGCTTTTTATTCTGTTTAAATCTTAGCACACACAAAAGTTTAGCCATTAGCTTTTGCATTTATATTTTTTTAAATTTTTATTCATATGGTTCCTTTTTGTTTATGCAAAAAATTGTTATATTACATACTTTGTTTTAAATTGTGGCAGTACAGGATCTCCCCTTCATTGAGAACATGGAGAAGAGGATACAGAGTGCTACTTTGATGTTGGATGGTAGCTTAGGCAATTGTTTTGTGGATGGACTAAAACATCAAGATGCAAAGTCAATCTATAATTGCTTACGCGCTTATGCTGCTATTGATAACACTTCAGCCGCCGAAGAACTTTTCAGGACAGTCATTGTGTCACCTATGATTCAGAAAATTATTCCCCATGACCACTTGCAGGTGGTTAGTGGTGCTTCCTTAGATGAACTTGAGGATGATTATCAGCAAATAATGCAAGGTGTCAAGAAGGATTGCAAATTTTTACTTGATATATCTTCAACAGGTCTCTAAGATAATTAAATCCTGGTAGTTGTAGATGATATGTTTTATTCAGCATTTCATTTTCAGCTATTGTTTTTTTAACCGTGTTTATATACCTCTGTGCTTTCAGCAAATTCTGGCTTCCATGTTTTTAGTTTCTTAGCCAATTCAATACTGAGAGAGGTTCTTATTGCAATTCAAAAAGGGAAACCTGGGGCATTTTCTCCTGGAAGGCCTGCAGGGTTCTTGAAGAATTATAAATCAAGTCTTGGTTTCCTTACATTTCTTGAAGGTACAGACTCCTCGCCGCAGATTTACATGTTTTTATTCATTTATTTTTTAAAACGTACTTTGTTTGTAGTTGAAAATACTTTAAAGCACCTAACCAGAGTCAAGCCAACAAGCTGATCCATGTGTGTTTTCTTTTTATTTTTTCTGGAATCTGATTAGCTAAAGTGTTTTCTTGTCTTTTGATAGAATATATAGGAGAATGATTGTATTCAATATCATAATGGTGATATTACATTTTAGAAGCACATGACAATAATGGAAGAAAACACAATCCATAAGTCCATTTGCAGTTGAGAATTGAGAAATATAGCTCCATGAATTTGGATTGAATCTAAGGAGAATTGGGCAGGGATCATCAGTGAATCAAAGAGAAGCATAGAAGATCAGGGGATTGTTTTCATCCCCTAACACCCCTCTCAAACAAGCTAAAAATATTGGAAGCATTTTCAATTAGCATTGAACACCATTAAGGATGATAGATTATTAGATGTTGCAGGATTTTTTAGATTACTGCTTTCATCTAGATCAGATGGCATTTTTGGCTTTAAATGATATGCAAAATCTTTGGTTTGAAGGAATGTGTACAATATATTCTGATTATCAAGTATCAAGGATTTAAAAGTCGATTTCAGATGGTAGACAATTGGCCCAGTGCATATCTCTTAGGGTGAGGACTAAACTAAAATAGATTGATATTAACATTAAAAATGACTGACATCTACATAGAACAAGGTAAATTAATCAATCAAAAGAAGTTCACTATTACAAGTAAAAAAAGTGATAAATGATAAGTGAACAAATAACAGCATTAAAATATATCATATTTCATATCATAACACAACAGAAACTACATATGTAGATAACAATATTTATCCGATAAACAAGATAAATAAACATAAAATTCATAAATATATATTGGAGCACTGCAAGAAAATACATAATATAACAATAACTAGATAATCTTGTCCTCTTTATGAGGAGAAAAAATGCCATCGTTCAACTTTCAAGGCCGCTCTTCTAGATCACTTATTACAATTTTTAGAAGACCAACTTAAAGGGATGACTTATTGGTTAAGTGACGTAGTTCCTTATCAATACCACCTAGGAAGCTGCTTCTGCTGTTTAATAGAACATTGTTGATGTGTTCTTCTATGGGATGAGAGGATAACTAATAGTGAACAAACTAATAACATCTGCTTCAATTTGAGAGGAGCAACGATCATGTGGCTCACAAGATCGAGATAGAAATAGAGGAATATCTAGAGCAGTGTTGGTGAAGTATGTTTAGAAGGCCCAATTATGAAATTAAATTGTAGGGTGGAATTACATATTGACTATGGACAATTTCAACTTAAACTGAGGTAAGGAAAACTTGCTTATGCTTAAACTAAGATCTTGTTCACAAGCTATGACTTTGGATAAGACCATAGTTTGAAATTTCATATCGTATCGAACGAAATGGTGAAAACCTATTGTTCTGGTAAATTAATGAAACTCAATATCACTTGGCATAGACAATGACTCCTTCCACTGCTTCATCTTCTTCCTTATTCAACCTCCAATCCATCACCAAACATTATGCATCGAAATGTCGACACAATACCGGAACAATACCTTTCCAATCAAAGATCGAAACTATGGTATAGCTTGAGATTTTGAATCTTGGATAAGACCTCTTCAAAAGTGTATCTATTTTAGTAGAGATTCTAGTGGTTTGAATGTGAAAATGATGGTGTCATAAACAAAAGTATGTGTTTAGGTTTACTATAACTGTTCCATGCATTGGAGAATAAAGAGATGAATGCTGAATTGGTGGAAGTCGATTCAACAGTGATGATGAAGAAAGGTGGAATCGAAGGACAAGCTCCTTTATATGATTAAGTATACATTAGAGGCCTTGTAATTGAAGTAGTTGGAAATAAAGGATAGGTGAGGGATGAATTACGTGAGAGGTTGGTTTACAGGAGAAGTGGGATCTTCGGATTCATAGAGATGACTGTGAGACAAATGGGCCACGAAGAGAGAGAAATGGGGTTGGTTGGGATGGTTGGCACAAGGATGGTGTTTAGAGGATGTCTAGAAGAAGAGATGATCTGCTTAGGTGAGTGCTTTTGAAGTCTAGGGAAGATAGAGGCTTGCATGATTGTAGATGAATTAAAGGAAGGTGTTGAAAAATGAAGTTGGTCCTGATTTGGTCACAAAGGTGAGCTAGTTAAAATGGAGATGGCATGGAGTGGTGGGGATCTAAATGGCAATGCGCAACTTCACGTAGAGGGAAATCTCATATAGGGAATTAAAAGTTAATTTTTTTATTAGTCAAGAGATTGTTGCATTGAAATAACACCACTTTAATAAACTCAATCTCTAACTAAATTAGGAAATAAAATATCATAAATTGAGAAATACAATAAGCCCATTAAACTACTTATAAGTTACAAGATGCCAAATTTCTTGTTTTCAAATTCAATCATAATTCAAATTTGGAATTCAAATCCATTTGCATCATTCTCCTCCACTAGGAATGGCTCAACCTCGTCGAGTGGAGAGATAAGACCTTCCTAATCAAGCTTTAAGCCGCCAAAAATTGTTGCGAAGGAATGACTGGAGAACCTTTGTAGAAGATAGTTCTGATGTTTGTTGTTGCATCACCTTAAGTGTCTTAGAAACAATGTGTTAGAAGTTCATTTTTCCTATTCTAAGTTGTCTATCTCTAGAAGGCATTTCTAATGATCCTAGTACTTCTAGATGCTTCTATAGGGAGCTATCACATTTTGAGTATTTACTATGTGCTTGATATAATGAGTGGACTAAGGAAGTGTGTGTGTGTGTGTGTGTGTGTTTCAGAACTATATAAGTGCGATCATAGTCAGACCAACAGATAAAGAGGAAGACATAATGCTTCTCGATATTACAATAAGTCCTCAATGTTAAAAAATGATACGACAATATAAGCTGATATTCAAATTCATTGGTATTTTAATAACATATGCATTAGCACGAATCTTTCTTGCAATGAAATAGGTACTAGTGGAGTGGGCACGAAACTTCTTTTAGACCAATCTTTCTCCTAATGAAAAGGGACAAGTGGAGTGGTAGTGAAGTTTGTTGGAGGTTATTTTGAAAAGGTTTTGGGTGAATATAGACAAGAACAGTTCCTTATGTTATGAATCATAAGTTTAAGATGTGCATGATATGAATTTTATAAGTTTAATTACTTAATGTGATTTTCCTTCCAGCATCAATGGGATTATTTCAAACATGCTTCGGAAAGTTTCAGTGGACTCGGAGGAATGAAACAGTAAGTAGGGGAATTTGATATACAGGCTAAGCTCTAGAGAAAGTCTAAGACTCATTTATAAAATGGTTATAAGTAAATTTAATAATTGACAAAATTTTTTTTCTAGATTTCTAGTTTTTTGGTTTCTCACCTACTTGACATCTAAGCAATTTCTATGGACTACGATTGACAACATCGGTTTGCCCATCAATTTGCATATGAAATGCATATAAAAACTTAAGCCGGGTCCTCTATAGGATTTTTTTTTTTCAAAGTATTTGACAAATTTTAATATCCATATATGACTTGACGATGGGAATCTATGTAATCTAACATCTGTAAAGAACAACTTGATTATATATGATACATCATTTGTCTTATTGCACAAAATAAAATGTGTAAATTTTGAAAACCTATCTACCACCACTACTACCAAACCATCACTAAGAATCATGGTTTTGATTAGGTTGGAAACCCTAAAATGGAATCCATGTCTAATCCTTTTTGACTCATAGGGAATCAATAGTGGTGCTTAAAGACTCATCTTTTGCGTAGTTACCTTAGTACACACAATATTGGGACAATCCTATTAATATCTAACCTCCATGATGGCTAATAGAATCTATCAAAAACAAGGGGACATTTGTATCTTGTTTTAAGTGTCTAGTAAAACCACTTGTATTTAATTAATGAAAAATCTATAAGTAACATATTTAAAAATACGCACGCATGTACCTTTAAATAGATAACTATCTATAATAATAAGATCAATCAAGTCATGATTGTCTTCATCTTAAATGTCTCAAAACATTACCTCAAAGTTATAACATGTAGTATATTTATCCTTAAGGCAATCAAATTTCAATTATCATATTGGAGCAAAAGGTGATATCGCTCACCCCAAGCGACCAGTATTGCCGGCCCCACGGTAAGATACAAGTAGGTAAATCACGGGGAACATTTTGCTCTAGCGCAACGACCCTTTGCATAGGGAGGTCAGGTATCTAACGAGACATTTTGCACCTGCTTGGAATGGGCTCCAAGATCTATTGGAGTAACTACGTACCAACTACGCGAACTCTCATGGGGGTGCAATTGGTACCTGCATGTTCATTTTATGCAAAGAGGTTACAATGCAACCTAATGCATCCGTGGGATGTACTATCCTCACTAAGTTGATATTTTAGCAATTCATCTTAGAGAATTACTAAGATCTTAGTATCAGTGACCTGTGTCGTAGTTTCGGTCCAAACCGGAATGATACGGTTTAGGTACCATATTGTACCGTGCCGATACAATTTTGTTTTTTTTTTTTATTTTCGAATATAAGTGTATATTAATTAAAAATTAATTTTATTAATATTTGATTATTAAATATGCTCACTATTGATGTTATATTTGAGGTGTTGAGTTTATATTTTAATATTTTCTATTAAATTTTTGTAAAAATGATTTTAAAAATAAGTAATTTTTAAAATTCAAAAATAAATCTAAAATTATAAAATTATTTGAAAACTCAAAGATAATTATAAAGTTATTTGAAAGTCTTAAATTATTTTTGTGTGTATTTGTAAATTTTTAATTTTTAAAAATTTATTTGAAATTTTTAAGAATCATATTATAGAAAATTTTTGGATTATTTTAAATTCACATTTAATTTTCAACATATACTAAAAATTTTAAATTATTTTAAAAATGTAAAACAATTCTTAATATTTTATAACTATTATTAATAATATATTATATTTATAACTATTATATATAATTAATAGTTTATTTATAATAAAAGATTACCTATTTTAAAAAAAAGTAATCTTTAACAAAAACGCGGCAACACTCGCATGCTGCAAAGGGCCGCCTACATCATCCGTTATCTCGCGAGGCTGTTGCAAAGTCGTGACACCATCCGCGACCTCGTGAGGCTGCTGCGAGGTCGCGACGCTGTCACGGTAGTGGTGCTAGTAGGGCATCGGTGTCGGTTCCATGCTAGAACGATAAATGCCATCCCTTTCGGACGGCACGAGTCAACACTTCAAACAATGCCTACAAATAAAAATGATCTTATCGATGTTACTATTGTCAACACATGCTTTCTTAGTGTCATCTTTTTTAGTGTTAAAAATGCGGGGATGATGTGAAAACTCATCATTTCTCAAATAAAGCCTTTCCTTATGGAACTCGTTAAACTTGCCTATTTAGTTCAATGATTTCTAGGGGTTTTATGTAGTAGTATGAGAGGATAGACAATTATGCTCTGTAACGATGAGTATGACACACTAAATTGGGAGTATAAGTGGTAGTTCATCATGTAATTCTTTGGAGTTATGTTTTAAAACTCATCTAAGTTCGTCTTGACCTTAAAGGATGCTCTTCTAGTGAGGCACTAGGGCCGACCATGAGTTCATGAGCCATTAAGTTTACCATCACTCATGACTCCTTCCCTTTTCCACAAACTGGATTTTGCGAGAAGGCAAAGAGATTGTTCAAAGATTAGGCTTGCTTCACAGGTTTCTTAGGTTTTGGTTTGATTGAATTTGCTTGGCAAGTTACAATGTGATATTTTTCTCATTGTGTTTAAGAGCGTACATGTTCTTTCTTCCATAATGATTGTAAAGCTAGTGCCTACCAAGGTTGATCTGAGTCATGGATACGGGAAGAACATTGAATCATACTTTATGAATATAAGGGCCCATCTCAATTAGGACTAAATGCTTTTATGTAATAGGGGAGGTTGGATGTCTCTATGCCACTCTGTATTGACTTGATGAGACTGGTGGGAGTTTGATCCTAGGAATGGATCGTGTGGAAAGTACGTACATGCAACTTCTATATTGTGCAACAATGTATGATTTATTTTCATAATTTGCAAGAGTATGGAAAATATTAGTACACTTTCATGAGTTATGAACGTTGGTGTGGATAGCAAACAACTAGTACGTGATCTTCCACAGGTTTTTCATTAGTTTGATCTCTTCATAACTCCCTGAAGTTGGGAAGTATGCTACTTAATTTTGAGGATTGTTCTTGAGCTCTGGGGCTTTAGGGTTAAGATTTTATGTAGGCACTTTGATGCGTCATGATGTTTGTCGTGATAGTTGTAGCATAGTATTCAATAGTTTGAATTGATGTTCTATAGTCTTCTAGGTACTTGTGTGGGCACCCTTGAATGATAGGTGTAGGGTGAGTGGTGACCCCCTATGAGGAGGTGGATTACAAGTTGAGAGGCAGAGTGACCTAAATGCAAGAACTTATAAGAACTATTCAATTTCAATGGCATCATGGCAAGCTTATCCTATTGAGGCCGAGACAAACAACTTTACCTATTAATAAGGTGAATGAGAGTTTTTCTACAGTCCAATTTAGATTGCAACACGTGTAGGTCCTTAACTCAGTCAAGATTGCAACATATGTAGGTCCTCAACTTACTTTAATGCTCAATTACACTTAGAGATGATTACTAATTTTTCCATATGGTCGATTGTTGATTTTTGAAGTGCGTGGGATATATTTCTCCATCAACTTTTGTTTCACTTCAACGTCATTTGTGATGGGTTCAACCCCTATTATGACAATGATTTTGAACACTTTTTCTATACTTCTTTGTGCAAAGCATGTTCATTTAATTTTGGTCATATTGTAGTAGTCTAGTAGTCCTATATTTTGGCTGCCTAATTGAGAAATACATTTAGATTTAGATAACCATTCAAATTAGGGGCTTTAATTTTGATTAGTCAATCAAATTCGTAGCTAGGCTTAGCTTTGCTATGAGTTTTAGAAAAGTAATCTTTTCTAGTAAAAAATATCATCATGATGCATGGTTTTGTCTAGGTGAAGTTCGTGGAGCTGAATGAGATGCACAATCCATTGGCTGAGGATGGTTCCACTCACCATAGGCAATGTGGGGGTTGATAAGTTACGAAAATTATAAATGATGACCTATTTTTTAATATGCAAAAATTAACAATTTGGAAGATAAGTAAACTTTAAGGATTGATTAAACTGAATAAATTAAAACAAAGCAATTTTTAATGAAGGGAATTACTTTACCCGCTTAGTGCAAACCTTTGATGTTGTTGAATTTGCATTTTGTAGTCCTTGAATGAATGACTTCAACTCTCCCTTGTGAATTGTGAAAATCTGGACCTTGGATAAAATTCAAAAAAGAAGAGATTTTATAGTTACTCTTTGCTATGACAATTTTTGTTTTTTTTTCAATTGTTGATTTAACTAGATTGGAAATCAATTTAGGATTTGGTCCATATTATGGATGGGAGTCACAGCTACTGGTCTCGGTTTGTGTGGGAGTCAGTGTCGAATGAGCTGATCCATAAAATGGCAACGTGGGAATGATGACACTATGAATGATGGTGGTGTGGCTTCGGTGCTATGTGGTGGAGCTTCTGTTCAAAATGTTAATATCACTCGGGAGCTATATGGCAGTATTTCTGTTTGTGGCATTGCTGTTCATAGTGTTGTTCACAATGTCGATTGACATAAAGGAGATGGAACTAGTGTTGGGAGTCCTAGAAGTGTTGAAAATGTTGTAGTGATGTTGGGAAGGATGACATTGTGGGTTGGGCCATCGACTAGAGGAGCAGGAACATAGGGGTTGGTAGAGCTCGCTGGTGGAGGGGAATCACTCAGTGGTCATGATGTCTCTAGCGATGTGGGTTGTTGGTAACAATAGGGAGTTCTCCTACTGATTGGAACACTTGCGTGTGAGGTTTTCAATAGAAGATACCCATATGTAGGGGGGTTTGAGGTTGAATGGATGTTGCATGTATACTGCTCGAGTCTCTCAGTGGCCTGGGAGTGTAAAGTGTGCAAAGGGTAGTGGAATCATCTCTCCATCTCTAGTTTGTGTCAGACAACAACAGAGGAGCGGTTGTGGGAAACACGAGTGAAACAAGAAAGGAAGCATCAACTAAATTAGGATTCAATGTTGATGCAAATTGATGTAACACATCTTTACATAGGGAATTTTGATGCAACTTAATGTAGCAGATCCTCTCACAGAGGAAAATCTCGTGCAAAATAATTGAAAGTGGAATTTCTTATTAACTGAAAGATGATACTACATTGAAACAAAACCAGTTTAATCGATTTAACCTTAACTGAACTGAGAAACAAATACCTCACGTTAGGAAATATAATAATCCAATTAAACTCCAGCCAAATTAAAAGATTCCAAGCTTCTTGACACCAAAATAGAACAATGACCAAAATTCAATTTCAATCTCAATTCAAACTGATTTGCATCACTAACTGTTTCATTGAAGAGAGTTGAAATAGGGCCTCTACTTGTGTGGAAAAGTGTCAATGCCGTATGGAAAAACTGGGGCTGCAATCTTGCACAACAAGCCCCCTTGAGCTAGGAACACTAGAAGATCAACAAGAGATTCATTGTGATACCATGATAAAATATGTGGGAGAATATTATTGTATTCAATATGATATGGTGATATTAGTTTTCCATGTTTTAAACGGTGTAAGATGATGATAACAGAAGAAAACATAATAAAAAAACACATATGGGGAAGGTGATGATATATAAATATGTCTTGATGATTTTGGAATGAATCTGAGGTGAATGAGAAGGAATTGTACATGATGGAAGAGAATCAAATAGGAGATTTCCTTTAACATCTATCTAGACTTTTTGTTGTGATGGGATCCAGAGTTGAAGATATTTTTTCTTAATTAATGCATTCTTCATAGTTGTAACTGAAAAAAAACTTTTTCCCTGCATAACCATCTGACTATAATTTCTGTATAATATTCTAGGCTATTGCCCATCAAAATCTGCTGTTGTTAAGTTTCGATTGGAAGTTATGTATCTGGACTTCATACGACAGTGGAATGTTGGGGTGTATTTCTCGTTGAGGTACCTCATCTGATCCTTCTTACCATTATCTGTGAGATTTGAACTAAATGGATGCAACTTAACTTTAAAGGTTCAATTGTATCAGGTTTCAAGAAATTGCTGGTGCACTGGATTCTGCTCTTATGGCATCTAAAGTTAATCCTGCTGACATTCAAGGGAACCATCATAAGTTGACATTGAAGCAAAGTATTACATTAATGGAAAGCTTGAAATCTTGCTGGAGTGATGATGTTCTTATTATTGCTCACTCCGACAAATTTCTTCGATTGTCTTTGCAACTTATTTCTAGGTCAGCCTGTTCCAGATTCTTAATTATATATTTATGTTTTTCCCCATTTATGTTTCTTAAGGAGTGTTCGAGCAGGTACTCAACTTGGCTATTTCATGGTTTGTCTGCTCGAAAATCACGAAATGCTAGCGCAAATGCATCCCAGAACTACGAATGGGCTATTTCTGCACAAGTAGAAATTTTTGTCTATGTAAGTCTCATAAATTTACTTTTATCTAATTTCATCAATTTATATCCTCCAACTTTTGTATAAGTTTCCATAACTTCTAATTCATTTGGCTTTGGTTTTATCTTGGATCTCAGTACTCTTTGATCATCTTTCTTGACCAGTTCTGGGTACATGGATCTACAAAATAATTCATAACTTTTAACTTAAGCATCATCATCATCAGCACCAAACCATTTTTGTGCCTACCATTTAGAGTCGACTTAATAAATCTTATTCCTCCATTGACTTTAATGCTAGGCAATAAAAAAAAAGATAGCCTTGTGCACGAAGCTCCTGCCAATGCGAGGTCCTGGAAAGAGTCTATTATACATAGCCTTACCATGCTATGTAAGAAACTCTTTTTGAAACTCGAACCCATGACCTCTAGGTCACACGACAACAATTTTGCCATTGCGCTAAGGCTTCCCTTCTAATGTTAAGCAATATCACTAATAATATTTAAATTAATTAATTATTTTTTATTATATTCATAAATTGTTAAGTGTTTTCCTTGTACCTCTTATTTTTCAACTCTATTGTAATCTATTTTAAATTTAGGAATATATTTAGAAAACATAATTCTGAATAAGTACTAAATTAATTGAAAATCTTCTATAATAATATGATGAACAATGCACTTGTCAATTTTGGGGAAAAAAACTAACACGTTGGATCAACATTTGTTATTTCTGACTGAAAGAAGTGTTTACTTCAGTACGTATATTATATGATACTTGACTTTGAGAAAAGCCTCCCGCTTGTGCTGATCCCTATCCTAATGGCTAATAGCCTCCCGTGATTTACCTCCCCGTGTTGGCCTCGGGTCGGCGGGGCACTGGGCGAGAGCATCACCATTTGCCGCCATATGATACTTGACTTCGAGGAACCTTGTTTGTATCCATTTGAAACTCAATGAAGTGCAATAGCTAAAGCACATTGCAGGAGAATCTGTGCAGACATACTTGGGCTATCTGTGCATGCATAAGACACTAGAGGTGCTTTATTGTTTCATCTTTGCAAAATCATACATCTTGAAAGTTAATACAGCCATATAGGTGATTATGTTTTAGAATCATCGATATATAAGTTACTTTATATGCTTACTGAGAAACTGAAGATGCACTCTCATGCCCTTAGTGGGTGTGGTTGATTGTTGAAGGTTGAATCAGGAAGGAGGGAAAAATTCACTGATTTGGTTATCATAATATGGAATAACAAGAACTAATGCTATCGCATCTATAATTCAGTTAATCTCTTGAATGCTACATTTTCTAGTTCAATTGGAAATTTATCCTGTCTAAAGATTTTCAACACTTTGTTCTTTTGCAGGTAATGCATGATATAACTGTACTAGTCGGTGAGATTTGTGGTGACTACCTTGGACAAGTTCTTCAAGCTCTTGGTTCATGCTCAGGAGAAGTTGTTGATCTTGTAAGACAAAGTATATTGCAAGCTGGAAGAACATTGGAAGATCTCTTGCCGTCTGTATTGGATACAATGATTGAGGCAATAGTTGAGAAATCAGTAGAGGTAATTTGATAATGGTATCATAGATTTTCTTATATAAAAGAATGGCTCTGAAAAGTCACTTGAGATTTGAGAAAGAGTCTAATATGAATATATATGATTCTCCATTATATATTTTTTGATATACTTAAATTTTTCATATTATTAGTGCTATACTAAATATGTTTGTAATATTCTAATTTCTTGACTTTTTATATCATTTTAATTTTTATATATTTTTTCTCTTCCTTTTATTTTTAATTGTATTTTGTAATATTTTACATCTTTATATTGTGCTATTATCTATTATGGATTGGCATATGCTATTGGAATGTGGACAATCATCAGCCTGCTATATATGTATCTGTGTATATTCTGTGTTTGTGTGTTTGTTGCATGCACACGAAAGTAGGATTAAATGCTGCGCATACTTAGAGAGATAGGTTTCTTGCGCACTGTTATATACTTATAATCTTAAGTTGATCTTTCTGTCTATATGACTATTCTTTTCTCTGACCTATGACTGTTTTTTATGAGCTTGTTTTTAAGATTGCAAATGTTGAAGAGAGTGAGGCAACAAAGAGAGGCTATTGAGTGAGGCAGGGTGAGCAAAATCTAATTGTCCTTCCTTCTCTCCTCCCAACTCTTCAACGTCTCACTCTTTTCTTTTATTCTTTTATGTTTTTTTCCCCTAAACATCTTTGTTGAAATCTACTCATGTTCTATCACTTTTTGCTTCCCCTTGGTGCTCACGTAATTTTCTCTTTGTTGGTTTGATTCGCCAAATGCTATTCCAATTAATAGCTATGTTGGATTTCTTAGAATTGGAATTGATTAATGTTGAAAATTGAAAATTATGACTTAAGAGCCTTTTGAAGCCTTTTGACATTTTGGGCTGGGTTTATCTCTCATATTTTATTTAATTTATTTTTAAATACAATACTAGAGTTTGTTCCTCATCTTTGATGATGTTGGAACTGATGTATCATTAGAACATGTTTAAGGATCCCTGGACTCTATTTCTGAATTGGCTTCCGGATGAACTTTTACACACCTTATGCAAGTTGTAATTAGAGTAGCAACTGTTGCATACATTCATTATAAACCTTCCTTTCGAGCTTCTATTTCTTGTTTGGGATTTTGGAAAACGTAGGAATTCTTTGAATATGTTTCTTGTTTTGTTTATGTGTAACATATTTCAGTTTATTATTACTTGGAACTACTTTTATATGTGAATTTCCATGACAAATTGTAGGCTAAAACACAATTTCAACGTTGATTTATTTTGATAACCTTTCTATTTAACTATAGGACTTGAGGCAGCTGAAAGGAGTCACTGCAACATATAGGATGACTAATAAACTTCCCGTAAGGCCTTCACCGTATGTGTCATTAATTCTCAGACCGCTGAAGGTTTGTCTTTTTTATTATCTTTATTATTATATTTTAAAAGGGAAATTTTTGTTGCTCTATGGTTTCTTTATTGTTTCTAGCAGTTATTATTTTATTTGGAAAGGAAATACTGTTTATCATTTCAAATCATAGCACTTTGCCCACATAGATGCATGAGCTTCTACTGCATGTCTTTTTGTACTTGTGCTTTTTGAAAATTGCAACTCATAAGCATACTTCTATTTGCTTGCGCAAGCTTAATACTAATGTATAACTCTCTTGGTAAATATACCTTCAAACAATTTATTCTTGTTTTTCATTTGTGCCTTCTGATACAATATTCCAACAAACAATACTAACCAATGAACCTTTACTTTCATAATTTCTTTGCCCCTTTTGTATTTTCATTTATCCAAAATGAATATTTCTGCCTTTGCAAAGGAACTATCAAAACATTTATTTGTGTAATAGAACATTGAAGGGAGGTAATCAAACTTATCCATTTGTATGTTTGTTGGCTGTCATAAATTTCTCACAAGAAGTCTTGTTGTCAAGTAATTGACTATGCTCCCATTGCACAAGGATTAAATATTTTGTTTGTTCTCGGTATGTCTACCAATGAGGTCCCTTAAATTATTGCGACTTGATGTCTTGTAGTTATAGAGAAATCTATCTAGTTGTTTGAGAAGATTGGTTGAGGAACCAATATGATTTACATGATCAAGTAAAGTTGCTAAAAGTAAAAGAGAATATTAGTTAAAGTGAGTCTTTATAAGGGGGGGGGGTTGAATAACCTTTCTTGACACTTATGCTCTTTTTACTCAAAGGTGTGGATTGGAGAAGGAAAGGAGTCCAAGCTGGACAAAAATCTCTCGGGAAGTAAAGGAAACGAAGGGACATAATGAGGTAAAGATAGGGAAGTAAAGGAAACGAAGGGACATAAGGTGGTCAAGATAGGGAAGTAAAGAAAGGAAAACAATATATAAATTCGTTGAACCTTGCGACCATTAGTTAAGCTACCTACGACCACGAATGAGGTCGGGGAGGGGGGGGGGGATTGAATAGCCTTTCTTAAGCTGTAGGAGGATGAGATAGTGCAAAAGAGAGATAGAGATACGAATGTTAGGAGTGCTAATTAATCAGGATGTTATAATATTATGTGGTTGATTCCTTTAGGATGTAGCAAAAATATAATTCTTCCATTCAATGCATAAAATTCCTTTTAGTATTAGTAATCATCAGACTTGTTATTTCTTGTTAGTTTTTTAATTTATTACTCCAAATTTTGCATCAGTTGATTTTCTAACGGCTATATATTTATAGTTGGAGGTAATGAAGCAAAATGGAAGGGTGCAACAAATTAAAACACATTGGAGTTGATTTTAACATGCTTTGAAGAACGACTTGGTACCAAACCATACCACTTCGATTGGAGATCCATACTTAAAACTTTTTCTGAGGTTATTGTCAGAAACAAATTCACGTAATACTTAACCCTAAAGTTGGGTAGGTTAACCTCATTCAGGCTAATGCACAATCAATTTTCTTGTTGAGATTTTAGTTGTCATTTGTTGTTTGGGTTGATACAAGGCTGATGAATGAAATTTTAGTTGTCAGTCCACTACATTTGTTGCGCCCATTGGTATATAAGCTTGTTGTGAGATGAGGTAAATGTGAGCACGTTTGTAGAGTTTGGATAGGGGGCAAAGCGTGCCACATTGAAAGGGATTGCAAGGAGAGAGGTCTAATTAGAGTTTGTTGCCTTTGTTACTGCACCCACTTTCTTGTACCTTGCTTCGTATTACTGATTTCTATTTCCTCTTATTAAATTTTTCTGTTTAAGATTTTCCCTGTATATCCTTGTATGTTTGCATTAGCTTTTCCTATCCTTTTTTTCTATGTGTGATTGGAGGACATGCTAAGTAGTCAAGAAAGGTGAGCTCTTGATACATGACACTACGACATTGATTATTTAGGAGTAAAGATCAAGTCCTTATTGTATTGTTCCGGGAAATGAGCATAGAATATGGCAATGCTTACCAATGCATGCAGCATTCCCAAGAATAAATATACAATCCCCGACTACATACAAACCCTACCTTCTATGTTTTGTATGTGATGAGAGATAAATTTGTTAATTGTATACAACTAATTTTGTTAAAAATCTTGTGTTTGTGGTATATTATCTTAATCCTTATCAGTATCATTTACAGTGATACTACTATCATGTCATTGTTGGTATATTGGAAACCACAGTTTGTTAGTAGTGCATGTAAGTGAAATGTGAGATAGTTTACAGTTTCAGACGGCATGTCATATGGTTGGGGTATGACATTCATCTTAGTAAACATTTTAAATTTTATACATCATATGCTTATTTTTCAGGAATTTGATGAAATCTCGATCATTAACTGAATCATAATTTTTCAATCTGAGTGGTGGGTATAATATAGTGGACATCAATGGTCCTATGAAGAATAGTTGCAAGCCTGAAGATTATTCTATCAAATTGCTTCCTGAAGCACTTACAATCATAATTTATGCACTATTGAATTGATTCACTGGAAAATAGGTCAAGACTACTGACACTTAACCACAACTGAAAATCCACAATATATATTGTTTCTAGTCATTTTTATTGAGATGTGAAAGTACTTGAGAGAACAGATATATGATTAGAACAATGCACTTTTTTATTCATTTGAAATAGAAAGTTGTGATTAATGGTTATTGGGTAACATTTTTTTTCTTTCATGTTACAACTCAACCATCTTTTCATTCATTTTGTTGATTATTATGCAACTAAAACCTATATTTATACAGACACATTGTGATTGATGGTTAGTGAACTTTTGACAGGTTTTTTTTGATGGAGAGCTAATGAAGTTTTTAACAAAAGATGCTCAGAATCAACTTTTACACGGTGCAACAGAAAAGATCACTACACGGTATTATGAACTAGCATCTGATACTGTTAATGTGGTAAGTTGTCATGTTCATTTTCCATGTTCAAACTCGTGCTATGATCTGTCCTAATCAGTAAGTCATGTTTCATTAACCTGATTGATAGGCAAGGAAAACCGAGTCCTCTTTGTTGAGGCTGCGCCAAGGTGCACAGCGGCGAGTTGGAGCAACTTCTGACGCCCAGGATAACAATATTTCTGACACAGAAAAGATTTGCATGCAGCTATTTCTTGACATTCAGGTATGTAATTTTATGATTACCAAACCATTTGTTGTTGCCCTTCTAGTTATTCTGATAGGAGGTATAGGTTAGTTTGAAGATGAGGTTTGGAGTCAAGTAGTTTAGATTGAGGCCGACATTTTAATTTTTAAATGGCCCTTTGGATCAGGAAAAGTAAAGGATAACACTTATGCTTGCCTGACTTGAGTAAGGAGGGGTCAAAATCAGACATACACGGGCCTTCTTTCATGTTAGAGCTGTTGGCCAATTGAGCGCTTGGATTGAGACAAAATTGATAAAGTTAAAGAGGATAACTATCTCACACAAAGAAAAGAACCTCACATGGATGAAAACTCTCACTGAGAAAATTGAAAGAGAATTCTATTAATTGAAAGCTTCCCAAATTACATACAGATGACAACTTTTTTATAGACCCAATACCAAATAAATATACCATTAATGAGAAACATAATAATCAGAATGAAATAAATTTAAAAAATCCTCATTAAACTACTACCTTAAAAGATATCAACACCTAAAATAGGACAATTCCTATTTCAAATTGTAAGAACTGGTTACAAAGAGAATGCATTACTGAGATAGTGCGACTGAGTATAGCCACAAGCAGATTATCTCTCCTTCAATCATTCAATCGAAGTGATGAGTTAGAACTTGAGTCTTCCACCTCGTAACCAGTTCTTACATTTCAAGATTGTGACAAACTTTTGTGTCAAATCCAATTTCGCTTTGTATTGGATCTCAAAGTTTGCTGTCCACTATACCTTGGATGACATCCTAAATCCACCTTGTCCAAAACTTAGCTGATCCTAGAAATGTTTGGTCCACTTTTAGTCTTTTTCCTCTGTTTTTTCTCTCTCTCTCTATTTTTTGATTCCTTTCTCTGGACAACATTTCTTCTCTTTCTGTACAATTCTTCCTCTCTCACTTTTGCAGGTTCGTGTCTATTTTTTTTTTCTTCACTTTTCCTCATTGACAACTTTTTTTTCTTTGCTGATTTGATCAGATTAAAATTTGATTTGTGATTCGTTTGAAGCTGATTCTCTGTGACAATGGTGTAGATCTTGGTTGTTAGAAGAGTTGTGGGGGCAAAGTTGAGAAAATGGGGTAACCTTTGAGCGGTGCAATGATACATCAGGCTTGCAAGTAGATCGTTGTGTGTAGGCTTATGGAAGGGTGATCTCCTTTGATGGGTTAATTCTAGTGAGATGAAAAGTGCAGTGTAAACTCATAATAGGCATGGAGTTGTGCAAATGTCAGAAGATGTGTGTGAGCGGTTGATGCCAATGGAGTTAGAGATTACAAATAACAACTAATGAGGCAATAACAGATCCCTTCAATAGGGTTCACAGAGGTAGGATATAGGAAAGGAGGCAAAGGTGTCGGGTAGAGGCAGATCCAGTGTGATCATAGTCTGGGGGCATAATTGTGGTGGTGTGGCTAGCCATAGACAACAATGAACCTTGATAGAGTAGTTGATGCAAAAGAATCAAGGTTAGGGTTTTATCGTAGGTAGCTTCATCTCTTATCATTAGAAATGAGAAGGGGGTGTTATGTGACTTCAATCCAATGAGGTGGGAGGCAATAAATAAGGTCATTGAGGTGTCAATGTCGGTGCTCAACATTGGTGGAGAATCCATGGGGCATGTGAACATCGTTGCTTGGTCAATAATGATTATAGAAAGGAGGTTTCATCTTGTTGCAACGGGGAAGAGGTTGGGGGTTCTCTAAAGTTGCGTATGCAATAAGAGCTTCTTGTTTATTGGGCAAAAGGCGATTATGTTTACCCATAGCACCTCTGTCAGTCTGCCCCAGAACCATCACGAGGGAGGTAACAGTGATTGAGAGGTAAGATGGATGAGAGGGTGAGTTGTGTTGGGGTGTAGGGATTTACGACCCGTTAGGAATCGACCCTTCGCTCATTAGGTAAATCTGCCATCCACTTATGATCTCAGCTAAGCCGTGGTGGCAAGAACTTCTTGTTTATGGACTTACAATAGGTGGATGTGGAAGATGTTTTAGCTAGTGGGAGCAGAGTGGTGGAATATGACAATAGCAAAGGAAATCAAGGGTGGATGAATCAACAATGTTTAGGGCGTGGAGATGGTGAATAGTGATGCATGATGAGGAATTAGAGGAGATGATGATAATGAGTATCAGATATGAAATCAAAAATTTTGCTAGATAACCAGTTGATACAACATGAAAATTGAACTCATGAATCACATAGAAATTTGGGACTAAATTGATGAAGCAAAAAAATAATTATTTCACACAAAGGTGAAATTTAACATAGAGAATTAAAAGATAATATGACACAAGTTGGCTAGCCTAAAATTACTAATTACTCAAGCTCCAGTAATTCTCTAATCCATTAATTTGGCTTAATAAAAGTGTGGTACATAACACCTTCCTTTGAATGTGATTTTGCTATAGGAAACATGGCCTTAGGCACCCTTCATTCTAAGGAATGAGTGAACATTGGTAGATGCATGAATTTTGTTTAAGCCATCCTTCCATTTGTTTGCTCTTAAGGATAAAAAAGAATAAAGGGATGAATGAACTATTCATTTTCCCTAATTGGTCCATCTAACCCACTCAACTTGATTAGCCAATTAGGCCCACTTTGCCTGCATGAGCGACTTAGATGGATTAGTACACTTCGGCTAATTAAACTGGACAGTCACGTTTGGCCTCAGCCTATTAAGCTGTTCACCTCATCTGATTAGACAAGCTCACTCACCCATCCAAACCCGTCACCTCTGCCATTCTAATTACCTAGCCCTATCTGTCCATGTTGACCAAACCTACTCACCTATCTGACTAGCCTAGGCTAATCGACCTAGACCAACCCTATCTTCATACCTAGCTTACCTAGAGTGTTTGGACCATCTGGTTCTATTTCACCACTTGAATTGTCCAACCCTTTGAATGGTCCGTATCAACTGGATTGATCAGGTTGCCCATTTGACTCCTTTGTTTTCCTGACCTAAGCAACCTGTTTGGCCACTTGGCCTGATCAACCTGTCGACCCTTTTGGTTTCACAAGTTCAATGCACACGAGATCAATGTTGGTGCTTGAGGATGAGGTTTAGTGTTTTCTTGTTCTGTGCTTATAGGAGGCTAGGGCTTTGGTTAGTGTGTATTGATTCGCAATGAGTTATGTATGTATTGATTTACAAAAAGTCATGGGCGCGTTCTTGGCAAGGAATGCTTTTATTTTCACTTGATTTGGGTGGATTTGATCTCATCAATTAATTAATTTTTCATTCTCTCATATCTATTCATCTAAACAGTACGAAGAATGGCAAATTTTGCAAATCCATCCTCTGTTATTCATCTTTCAAATTTTTTTTTATCCATAACCATGCCCTTGAAGGAAAGCAGGATTTTGGTGAAAATATCTAAATGTTTACTTGATCCATAATGATAAAGTATTAATGATATCATATTAATGGCAGTTGCAGGGTGGATGTGTAACATAACTCTGTATTTTAGTTTCTTAGACCAAAATTGAATTTTTACCAAGAAAGATTAATTTAAGATGACAACAAGAAGCAATATCTCATCCATTTGGTATCAACCTTTCATCTCCTTTTACGAGGATTACATTGTTGGTAATATCCAAGTTGGTCAGAAATCATTTTTTTTTTTCGGAGAATTTTTTCCCCTATGATTTTATCTTGTACATATTTAACTCTTGTCTATCTAGCATAGTTTCTTTTGTTTAACATTGAAGCTGGTGGATGCTATATTAGGTTTTGGATCTTGTATTATCTTTCCTCCAACTTGAGTTTTTGCTGAACTCTATCTCAATGGCGTTGGACAGTCGTGAGGAGGTCGCTAACGTGGTGGTACCGCATATTATCTTCTCTCTCACACACTTTAAGTGGTCTTGTTTTCAACAAATTGATCTATGCATTCTGCAACTTGAATATAGTTACTAGATAATGCAATCTTTAAAGTTACTAGATTAACCTTCCATAAGACATTGAACCAGTCACTAAAGCTTCCATAACTCTGTATTGTTACAAACCTGAACCGTAATCACGTTTGGTACAGACAATTTACATCATCACGTTATAATTGTATCACACCCTTTGGTGTCATTTTCTTGGATTTTGTAGTTTTTGGTTTTTTGTAGTTCATGTTAATACCATATTGCGGGACCATTTCCAATATTGATTTTCATGCTTCTCTTCACAGAACTTGTTTAAGGCGCAGAGCAATTGTTAATCTCCCCACTCTGACGTGCTCAAACCTCTTTTTTCAGGAATTTGGTCGCAACCTTTCTGCTATGGGAGTTGAAGCAACCGAGATATCAGCATTCCGTTCCTTGTGGCAGTGTGTTGCTCCTGAAGACCGGCAATCACAAATCACTTTTTGAAAATTTCATTCTCTCAATAAAGGGTCCATTCGATTGCCTCAGGAGCGAAGTAGAATCTGTGCCTGTAATATTATACACTTCACAACTTTTAGAAGCCTAAATTTACTATTGCTTAGAAGTTTTGTGAGATGGCCCGATTGAACAGAACTTAAGCTGTTGTGATATGCTTTTAGAGAGCTCATGGAAACATTCTTTTATTTTCTAAAGATAGGGAACAAACTGTCGGCACGAGGCCATGAAAAAGGAAATCTCTCTTTAAATCGTATAGTTCGATGCATTTTATATATTATATGACATATCATTGTGATTCCATCATTCAACCTCAAGGTTGAGATTCACAATCTGTTGCCCGTATATGATAGTGATCTCTTTCTTCATAAGTATTACAATTTTATTTACTAAAGCAACTTAAATCTGACGTTTGGAAGGTTCAATGTGTGCAAGTTAAAGCTGCGAGACCGGCTGTGTTTTAGATTCTCATATGGCGTCTTATGATTTATTTTTGTTGAAGGTCCACTTTTTTCTTTCTGCAAGTATCCACACATTAAGTAATGTGACCAAATATTTTTAAAAGGTCCTAAAATTTATCTTTAGGGAGGGGCTATTCACACTCCCACTTTTAAGGGTGAGCATTCGGTTAATTCGGTAGTAAATTAACTGAATTAACCGAAAACCGATTTAATATTAGCTAACCGAATCGAATTAAAGTGTATACAAAAGTAATACCGAATTAACT
>JBBPFQ010702471.1:0-14751 GCA_037974815.1 Kaempferia elegans | reverse complement strand
AAGTAAGTTGCGTCAGAGTGAATGGCCCAAAGCCATGAAATTCCTAACCCTTTAAGTAAGTTGCCGGTAAGTTGCTTGAGAACCACTTCAATAATCTTTTATAAAGATCTTCATTTAAGGCAAAATGCACCTCTGGACCTATTTTCCTCTTAAGGGTGGCAGCAAATGTTGGGGTTTCTCTCATTTGATGACTCACTCAGTTCTTCCATCCCATCTGAATTGAATTGAACAAGATTTAGGAAGAAATTCATGAAATTGAGTTCATTTGGTGCCTGAGAGAGGTCAGCTAGAGAAAGAGCGTCCGCTCACTTCCTTTTCAGAGGCTTGATTGGATCCAATATAGATAATGGAGAGAATTCTATTCCATAAAACAATGAAGTCGGTAAATATAGATTTTGTTTATTGCTTTCGCATCTCAATCCCTTCTGTACAATAGAAGACTGACTGAACCGACTGAAAAGAGATCAAGCAGACTTCTCGTGCACTAGCTGTGGCCGGGGTTCAGGAAAGAGATTCAAAGACTGACTCCCGACGGCGAGTGAATCAAAGAAAGAGAGTGAGTTCTCATTGGACAAGCATACGAAGCGGAAGGAAAAGCAGCTACATACAGCTACTTTATTTTATGAAGGGAGGACGCGGAGTCGGATCCTTACTCCTTACATTGTAAAGCAGCACCGACGAGTGGATGTGAAAGATCCACGACCTGCTCTAGTCATCAGACAGACCCATATCTTCATGTCCTTAGACATTCACGACTCCAATTCATGGATGGAAGCCCTCCGGGGGCCTCCCACTCTTGAAGCAGCTAGGGACTCAGAGTCTGATTCAGCTCTCAATTGAACTCAAAGATCAGAACTTCGACCCTTCTTGAAAGAGATCTCTCTTAGCAGTTGTAGATCAAGAATGGGACTGGGCGAGCTACTTTGATGCAGTTTCATCCGAGAGAGGAAGAGCAAATGTAGAGCGGATAGGAAGAGGTCCTTTATTCCTTCTTGCTCTGGACCTATAGGGATGAAAGCGGAGGGCTTTCTCTGGAGAGTGGAGAATCCCATAGTAGAATCAATTAATAGGCAAGAGTGAATTCCATTCCCTTGCTCGGTCGAGCGCCACTCTCTAAGACGCCACCCGTCTGAGTCGGATAGATTCATGTAGAGAATGAAAGGGACCGACCACAATAAAAGTAGAGTCCTTCTAGGCCCATCTCGTCTTTCTTTCCTTAAGTTCAACTCCCCCGCACCTATGCAGCTCCGGACTCTCAGGAAAAAACTAAGTGGGCACCACGATCAGGCCTTATAGGGAAGAATCATAATCTTTTGCTGAACCGAAGTCTGAAACTGAGCTTTGCTTTTCTTTCTTGAATCCGGGAGAAGAGATCATAATCCAATTTTCTTTGTTGTTCTCGGGCTGACCTGAGACTGATTTCCACTCTCTCTCCCTTTCATCTCACAGGATTAACGCACCACCAGACAAGATAGAATAGAACAGAGAATGGAAGTAGAACAGACAAACGCACCACCAGACAGACAAGAGAGAATAGAAGTAGAACAGAAAAGCGCACCACCAGATTACTGCTAAATCCCCATAAGCCAGCCAGCCCACCTTATTAGAGAGAAGCAATGAGAGAAGAAGCAAGAGCAATTGCCCACTAGAAGCAAGCAATGAGAGAGACCCCCACAAGAAGCAATTATAGCAATCATCAATTCAATTCGCCATTCGCTAGAGAAGAGAGGGTAGCGCAAAGTGTGAGTTGCACGGGGAAGTGTGAGAATTCCAATTATTTGCTTATATTATAGTCACACTGAAACCATACCACCCTCCTCAGAAGGAAAAGCCGGACCGGACCCACTGCAGCTTTATCCGGGAATAGAAGATAGCGCAATATCAACAGAGTCACCCACCTTTGATTGAAGGAGTCTCGCCTGCCCCGCCTCAATTCATTACCCTGATTATGATTATGTTAGGAAAGAAAGATTCTTCTTTCCTAGTTGCCACATTTGATTAATGAAGTCCAAAGCTAACGGCGAGCCCATCTTACTACATTATAATAGCTTCCGCCCTCTACCCGGTAGCCGTCCGCTTCATTCAGCTGATTCTTTTCTTAGTTCAGGTTGACGAAGAATCCAACTCATTCTTGAACTCAAGTCACTCATCCCCTCGGCTTTCTTGCTCTTGGATTTGAATCTCATTCCTTAGCCCTTACGTGAGGTGAGAATCCGGTCTCCTCTCCGGAGGAGACATTCCTCAGAAGCTAGATGGATGCTACTCTCCCAGCTCGAGTCCGATATCTTATTAAGATAAAGCAGAGTAGTCTCCCCTTACGGATGGAAGCGCTCACTGCCCAAAGAATGCAGATAAAGAGAAATGATTCCTTCCTTGTTTAGCACGCAAGATGGCCAGCGCCAGCCTTGCAATACATTTCACCATGACAAGGACCGAACCGAGCTTAAGAAATGGTGGCTGTCCAGGTGAGGGATAAGAATGGCCCTGGTTGATGGGAATACCCTTTGGACTACTTCTGAATGAATCTTTGTAGGCGTAGGCTTTTCTCTGTCCTTCCTGGGACTAGACCTCTTGCATGAAAGTATCCTATGAGCTCTCACCTTTCTTTCCTCAAGGCTAGGCCCGCCTGATCTGCTCGTACGGTCGATCTGATTAGCTCTATCTAAGTAATGCCAGTCCAGTTCCTCCAGTTCCGGCGAGAGACGAAGATGCATCCAATCCAGGAGCTTTAGACCCAGAGAGCGTATAGCGTTGATTGGGAAGGGGCAGTCTCAGGAAAACGACTATAACTGCGACCCCAGAGATTGATGCCTGCTCCTGATAGGCCTAAAACGAGGGCTTCAGACGGGGAAGGTCAGCGAGGGGAGTGGAGTCATAATCACTAGAATTCGCTGGAGTAATTGAACCCGGACTGAATCTTGACCTGCTTCGTAATGATCATAGGTCGTCTGCATTCTATGTCCCGGTCCCTTTCCCGGGAGGACTATGCCCAATGCTTTCTTTCTGTCCTATCGGATTCGACGAGCCCCTTTAGGACTTTATAATGGTGCGACAAGAGGCCAGAATGAAAAAAGAGTTCCAAGGAGTTCAAGGAGGATTTCTTTGCACTCGCATGAGCTCTGGTTAGCTAATATCTTATTGTTGAGCATCTGGGGTCTGATTTGATTCAGTGAGTGCGCCGCTCGTCTTATTAAAAGATAAGCATTCGATGAGCCCGTAGTTTCTGCATCGATCCGGGACAACCTTTAGTCCGAGGGCTTCTGAAAGACCACTATGGAGCCTTTCCTATTCGAAATATATCTACCTTCCAGAGCTATAGGTCATAGGAGCTGGGAACTACTGCATAAGAATCAGCAAAGGAAGACCAAGGCAAGGTAGGTGCGGGGCATCCAGTTTCTTGGCTCAGCTTCGGGAATAGAAAGAGTGGGAAAAGCCCTTCAGGGAGAACTCAAAGAGCGTCTGCGTCCCCCCCAAAAAACCCACGTGAGAGTGGCGAAAGTGATTGGTGCGAAAGAACTGAAGAGGAGCGAGAAAAGACAAAGAAAGGAAGGAGCGACAGCGACGTAAACGACTTCGGTCCTTCTTGGATTGGATCTACGGAATGAATCGCTCCAAAGCGCGGCAGGAGTCTAGTTTGCTCTAAATCCCAAACAACTCTGCTTCACTTCTGGAACGATTCACGGGTCGCCCAATTCTCTCACTTAAGCCAGCATGGCAATGAAGGTTCAGTCAAGTGATCGTAAAGCGAAGCCTAAACCGGGGTCCGAAGTGCAATACCTCGTAACACACTCATAAGGGAAGTAGAGGCCCCTTTGGAGCGAGGACTCTACCTTTCGTAGTCCCAGAGGCACGACCCAATAGCAGTAGCTGCCCCGGGTTTCATGCGGAGTAGAGGGCTATCTATTCTCTATTCTCAATGGAACGAGAGCGAAGGAGGACCGATCAGGACCTACCATAGGAATAGGAGGAGCGGAGACCCCACTACGCCTAAACCCACCCACCTTTACGACGCTGTTACGACGCGAGGGTGGTGGGAGGAAGAGCTATTTGACTGAATTCCGACCCGAGTTTCAGTTGAGTTGAAAGAGCTAGCAGCAGCAGAGGCACGCTAGCAGTTCCGTTCCTTATTATAATATAATATAAAAGGATGCTTGATTTGAACCCCGTTCTTCGTTCCCCTCGCTCCTGATTGCATAGAATTACGAAGCGGCCCTACCCTCGTTTCAGTTCGATAAGTCAGCGATGAAAGCTTTGAACTCCACTGCCCCAACAAAGATCAGAGTTGAGGAAGTGAGCTCCCACGTAGTGGTAAGAGTGAACCTCGCTACTACTGCTCCGACTCCTCGTTTCGAATTGAGCTACGAGTTGTAAGTCAGCTCTGAGAAAATCATTCCCCCGCCTCCGACGGTATGATTGGGTTGGGCCCTCGCTAGCTAGGAATGGAGAAGTGAGGGGATCAGAACGCAGCGACACGAGTCAAACATACGAGGCTACCCTAGTCCAACAGGGAAACCATCCCCACGAGTCAAAGCTGACATGCTATGCTCCCCGAGTCACAGATGCTATGCTCCCCTAGATCTTCACTTAAATATCTATTCTATATCGATAGCGGCTCACCTCAGAACTTGGCAAAGCACCTAGAGTGGCCGGGCTAGCGTCCCATCCATCACTCCATGAAAGGCCATGCCACCCATACAACGCTAGGGGAACGAATCACGTAGGCGGAGCTGAGCCCATTCAAGAGCTGATACCCGGACGCGAACTAAACCCAGTGCTGCTGTTGAACCTGGCCTGGAATCACGTAACTACGTCGGGGAACTCTCTTCGGATCCATCCATCGGGTGCCTTTAATCTCCATCACTCGTAGCTTACTTCCTAAACTTGGTTCAAGAATAGCTATTTTACTTAATTAGCGCAGGAGGTACTGGTCTCCATGAGGGCCTTTGATGCGGTTCATAATTTAATAAAGTTGATCAGGGCGTATAGTTCGGCAGAGTTTCGGAGCTGACTTCGTACTACTTTTCAATCTTTATTACCCTCTCCTGGTTAAATACGAGACTACACAGCAGCACTGCCCTAACCACGTTCCACGCTCCACGTTCCACAGCAGCTAGGAATTGAGAAGTGAGGGGATCAGACACGACGCAGGGGGTTAAGGGACGAGTACAACGACTCCAAGACGCAGCTTGGCAGGAACAAGCGGCAGCGTCGTAAAGGTGGGTTCCCACCCACCGCATCAAAGGGGGTGGGGAAGGAAAAGAATAAGGAACTGCTCCCACTGCCCACCTCGCCAGAGCTCCTAGAGCCACGGCCGGGGATTCCTGATTTGGCTAAGGCCCCGATGAACTAGCCTATTCTGAGCCGACTACGCCTTAAGTTCAGATGAGTTCACTATTGGTTCATTGAATTTGGACAGCCCTGTTAACTTGGAGACCCTGGGCTACCTGATGCATGGCCTGAGAGAGAAGTCTGCCGTTGAGCCTACATATCAAGCTAGAAAGACTGAACTTAGGACCGGGCTGTGGAGCCTTGGTGCTTGGGCTGCGGAAGAAAAAGCCTAGCTGACTATGAACGAGGAGCTTAAGACTACTTTATCTTAGTGAATGAAGCTACTGCTGAGCCCAATCACACTGAAAGAGGTCGGGTCCCAAGCAGTTTAAGATAGCCACACCGCGTCGTAAAGGCCAAATAAGAAGCTCTTCATCCTACGTGAGAATAGAATCTCTTTTTTCTTTATGGTCTCCTGGCACCCTCGAATACAACGATTAATTCGAGTAGTTGAAAATAGAGCGAGTGAATGGAGCCAGTCAAACGAGTGATTAGAATAACTTGATCGCAACGACTACTACTTTATCTACCCACCCGGAGCACACTCTTCATCTTCACTTTCTTTGCTTTGATTTCACTCTTCATCTTCACTTTCTTTGCTGTACCCACCCTCCTTGTTGGGTAACCCACATAAGTTCACTCCGAAGCTCAGTCCGGGCAGGGATCACCCACCGCACCAGCAAGGGGGTATAGTTCAACGGGATCTTTACGACGCTTAGACCTCTCTGGTTTAGGCGCTCCCATTGCATTGGTCGCTTAAAATCTTAACGGTGCTCCCGTTGGTAGCTTTACGTCGCTATGCTCGAACCTGTTGCACTTGAACCTATTGGTCGCTTGGCTTCTTAACGACGCTGCTGCTTGTACCTATTCCTATTGGTCGGGTCTTTCCTGAACTTATTTAAACCACCCCTCCTTTCACGGGCCCCTCCTTTCATGGGTCTCCCGGTTCATTCATTCAGACGGAGAGTTCAACCACACCTTGATCGGGACATCACTACTGGTGGGGAAGGGGTCAAAGAAGGAGGGAAACCAGTGATGAGTCCAAAGAAAAGAAGAATGAAAGGGAAGTCTGTAAGGTCAACTCAAAGTAGGGAACAAGAACAGCATTTCTGGTCCCTGGAACGGAGGCGGGGGAATTAGATGCCAGGTATGCCGTAGCGGAGCAGCTTCCAAGAATGCCAATCATTCCAGTTGTGTTCATAAAGTGGGTTTTTTGAACGCTCCTAAGGCACCGAACGAAGGGAGGAGAGGGGCAGAGCACGTATCCTGCCACGTACGTATCCAGTAGTAGATTAGACATGCCAAGACTAGTGGTAGCCAGAGAAGTGCTCACCAGGTACCTTGTTCTTGCTCTCGTACGATTGATTAAAGATTGCCTCAACTCTCTTTATTAGGTACACCGGTCGTGAACCATTGGATTCTTGTCCCATCCCATCTTAGGAGGCGGGAGAACTCGATGCGTGCCATCCCGGCCATACCTACCGCCCGCATAGTGGGTCTTTAGATACTTATTTTGTTTCTTATTAGATAGAAAGCTAGGAACGAGTGCTTAGACTCCAAGCGCCTAAAGATTCACTTCGGATAACTTAGCTGGGGTTAAGGGTTGACGTCGAAGGGATGGTCGAAGGTTGGTCCAAGGGTCGATAAGGCTTCCAAAGGGGTCCACCTAGGGCAGCCAAAGGGGGCAGGCTCCTTTAATAAAGTTCCTCGCTACTTCTATTTATGGTTTCCTATTCAGATGAACGATTCACGTTCCGATGGGGGGTTCAAGGTGGAGTCTCAGTCTAGGCTTCTAGGCTCAGCTAGGGCATCTGGTCTCTGGGTCAGCTGGGGTAGCGGTAGCCAGTCCGGTCGCAGGGTTGGGACAGCAGGGTAGGCCAGTAGTGGACTCTGGGTCAGTTGGGGCCGCTGGGTCATCAAGTGAGGTCTGGTGTGACAGGCCAGCAGGGGCAGGAAGTCAGGGCGGATGGTTTAGGTTCGCAGAAGTGAATGGAGCTCACACGACGCGGGCCAATATAAAGTTGAATGCCTACCGCTACGTGGGGTTTTCATTTAAGCCAAGTACGCATGCAATGCCTACCTTAAATTAGACGTGGGGTTCAAGCTAAGCTAAGTAAAGAAGGCACGGGCATTTAAGCTGCTAAGTAAAGAAGGCACGGGCATTTAAGCCGCTAAGTAAAGCCAAGCCTAAACAGGGGTACGAAAGCGAGGACCTATACCCCGGGAAGGAAGGGTACGAAAGCCAGGTCCAAGCGTCTCCAAGGCAACGAAGGGGAGGTACAAGCACCAGTGTCTCCAAGGTGGGAGGGGGTAGGCTTGGCATTTCAATTGTTCCCCTAGCTCGCTCATCTATAACCCAGAGGGGATCTCAAGTGGTGAACAAAGCGCCATTAGGGGGTGGCTTTAGACAAAAGCCCGGGACATCAGTCTTCTCGATCGGAGCTCACTTCTCAATTCCTAAACTTCTGCTAAAGACCAATAAAGAAAACAAGTGAGACCAGTTAAAAAAAGGCACTTTGACTTACTTAGCGCACGCTCGGGGAACGTCTTACGTCTCTGCTCACTACGGCCAGCTAGCTCGGGGCATTTGAAGCTTTCTCTACGTCGGGCTTATCGACGACCGGTCCTTTCCTACCGAGCCTGTGGGGGAAGTCAGTGGTAGGCATTCTTTCTGTCCCAAGTGAGGGAGCAGCGGTCAGAATCATAAGTTCGGGGATCAGACACGAGGCCAGATAGAGAACTCTGCCGTTGATGAATGCCGACCCGAGACACGCGTTCAACGAGTTTTTGAATTGATCATTGAGACTTGAAAGCGGCTATTCTCATTCACACGAAGCTTAGCTCGTTCCTGACGAAACTGAAACCAAATTTATGAAATTCTTCAGTTACCCTCGCAACGACGGAGAGTTGGGTTTAGCCGCTTCAATGCCAAGGCGAGACAGGGGTAGCGTTGCTTGATATGAACCCCGTTCCAGGGATGGCCACCGTTGACATTGCATTCCGAGCCCACGTAGACTACAGTTGCCAAGCTGCGTCGTAAATAAGATCCTAGGGGCAAGTCTCCAAGGAACGAGTGCTTAGACATAAAGCCCGGGGAAGACATATGCCCCGGCATGGAATATTCGCCCTGGGGGGTCCCAAGTAAAGGTTTTCCACATGGGCCACATGGGTTAGTTTTTCTACTTTCTGACTTTTGGAGTTGGTTTTTGTAGCTTTGTATTATTAAATGGAGAGTGGGGAAATTAATAAAGTACTGGTTTTCCCTATAGGTGCGCTCAACTTGTTTACTGATTCTTTGGTTTTCAGTAGGAACAAGCGATAGCGTCGTAAAGAAGGAGAGCAGAATTGAACTACTTTTACACATAGGTGAGACTACCTTGGAGACGGGTTTAAACCAGTAGGAGGAAAGCAACCCCCTTGGAGGCGGTGGGTACAGCAACTTTATTAGGCGCTTGGACCCCCTCCTAGGACCACCCTGTTGGAGTCACTCGTCCCTGGGCTACGTGATGCATGGCCCTCCGACCCGCCCGAGCTAGGACTTCCTTTCAGATCAGAGTTCCACAGCGATTGGCAGGCGAGACTACTTGAATCGGCCTCTGATGAGCGAGGGAGCTACTACTGAGGCTTTCACAGATCGATCTGATATTATAACTGCTGGGCAGGCTTTGAATCGAACCGAACCCCTCGTCCCTTGATTGGCACTACTGGCCTCCGCCAACTAGAAGTCTGAAACGATACTGAAAGTCGTAGCTCGGTGAACTGAAACTCGGGATAGGCCGGTGACGGTGAGGGAAAGCAGCACTATTCAATAAAAAGATCTCGATGTAGTTTGGGAGGCAGGGCAGGCATTACATCGCTGGCAGCAGATATCAGTCCCTTCCCGGCTTTCCTTGCACTAGGTACGCGGTATAGCGGAGGTCAGTTCTTTGATGGCGCCACCCCAGTTCAGTGAATCCTACTCCTCGTTCCGTAATGGAATTCCTCCGCCCTCGTGGGACTCGTTTTGAATTTAAAGATCATGCTTCCATTATAAAGTAAGTGAATCAGTTGGGAGATCTCCGGTCGGCTCCTTCCTATCTATCGGTGAAGTTGCTGTGGAACTCGTTCATTCATGTCGTCACTTGGCACTCCCTACTTTCTGTTTCACTCACTAGGCGCTTCAGACTTGTAGTTGATAAATTCAGTTATGACGGCACTACAGGAATTCAGTTATGACTTGATTGGCACGCGACGCAAACCACGGAGCATAATGTTCAAAAAAAGCCCCAGATCAAAATGACACCCTATAGGGAAAAACTCAATTGAGTCGACCCCGTAGGCAGAAATGAGACTCCTGTTGAACACGTCATCCTTGCCTTCACTCTTCAATAATACACCAATAAAAATGCTCCCAACTAAAATGACGATCTTTAGGGGAGCATTTTGTCAAGGTGAGACTCTACCGCTTAGCCCGTCCCATCGATAAATAGAACTCGGGTCGCTCAACGCCACTATTCCACGTCGCTAGGTGGACAGAATCTCCTTTCCGGAACGGGCAAAGGAGCAACTAAAGCAAAGTCTTAAGTGGAGTACGCTCCCCTCTTCCCGTACCTTTCCAGTAGTACCTTACTCTTTATCTTCCGAGTACAAATAGTTAGTAATGAACAGACAGAGTATGGTGAACCGCGGAAAAGCAGAAACTAAATCCTATTGAACCTCAGAAAGAGCTTATGAAGCGCAAGCGGAAAGCGGCCTAGGAGATGCACTTTATGAGATCTCCTATGTTGATTTGAGATCGGGTTTGAATCTCTTATCACAACTCATAAGGCCTTGTTCTGGGTCTTCATATGGATATGTTTCGATGAGCTCAGATTGTGGATAGACATCGCTCATTTTATCTATCCGCCGACTGGAACCGTCATAGCCCTTTTCTCAGGTATTGGGGGTCGACCCATTTCGTGAAAGACTCTGTCGCTACCTGAATAAAACACCCTTCGAGGCCGTGGGTCCGTCCGATGACATCTAAACCCCACATTTCGAAAGGCCTTAAAAGTCTAAACATTTGCCAACACGCTTTCGTCTTCACTTCATATCATCTCTTTACTTGAGTGGTAGATCCTCAACCGCTTTCTAGTGTGGGTAAGGCTACACGGATCAATCTTCCACTAATGCGATAAGAACAAACCCATGGGCAGGTCCGTCTACGTTTCGTAGGAAAAGAAAGTATACAATGGCCCCAAAGGCCACAATGGAATTTCCAAATCTGAATTGGTGCGCTAGTAGGTCTCGCTCGGCCCCTCAGCTAGCAACTTACTGTCATACTCATAAGTCTATGGCATTGACTCTTTCAGTCGTGAATTGAAGGGCCAAATCAAATAAACGTAAGTCCCCTTTACGTCGGCCCTGGAATTATATTTCTACCCTTTCATTTCAGTAAGTTGCTGCGGCGGATTCATTCCCATCTGAATCGTATATTCAACCTGCTCTTCGTACAAGTTGGCAGTTCCTTCAAGTCCCACAGTTGATTCAATAGCTGCGGATTCTTCCAGAGCTGTGACTTCGCACACATGACAAGTGTCTTCTGAATCTTTGTTTGATCTCCTTTAATATAGGATCAAGTCTCAAAGGAAAGCCGTTCCAGAATAGAGCTTCAGTGTGAAATCGAGATTGGAAAGATCAACTAACTTCTACGGATAGCTAAGCCGGCGAGGCATCCATTTCAAAAGCAATAGGAAGCCCGTGCCATCTCTTGTTCTTGCTAAGAGGGGATGGATTCTCCCCTTTGGGTCTCACACTTTTCGTCCCTATAGCAAGAGGAACGGAGGGCTCGACTGATTAAATGCTTTTCTTTCCCGTGAGGAAAGATTCGGTTGTCCGGTGCCCTTGTCCCATGAACTCAACGCCTTCCATTAAAAAACGATTTCGTTTTCTCTTATCTAAAGAACTCATCGAATAAGACTCTGGTTAAAAAACGATTTCGTTTTCTCTTATATCTCAATTTCATTGTTCAAGAAAGATCTAATTAGCATTTCATTTCATTGCCCTCTTATCTTATTACATTAGCACACAGCTCTTGACCTCAATTCATCACTTCTTATAGTTAGTTATAGACGGAGCTTCTCTTTCATAGCTGCTTAGCCCAGCTTCTTTCTCTCATCTCCTATCATAGTAGTCAGCCACCATTCATTCTGAGTAGCGGGCATGATACCTATAAAATGTCAAGTTATAGAATTTCGAAATGAATCGACATTTGTGGATGGTTCTTCATTCGGGATTTCTATCTATATTCACTCTGTTAATGCAGGGTAGAGAAGTTAGTTAAAAGAAAGAATATTTGTTTTTTCTCTGGATAGTCGTCGAGCTTCGTGCTCATTCTTCGATGTTGCATTGGAAATGGGAAGGAGAGCTCAGTAGGTAAACCAAGAGCAGAGGACTCATTTTAAACTCCAATAAAGACTGCCAAAGGGATTCACGTATAGCATGTTAGGTGGCTGATTAAGGAGGGAAAGAGAATGGTTTTTTAAAAGATGAAGAGCTCATTCTCCCCTTCACATAATTTCTGTAATCGAACCTTTTCTCCCGCTCCTATCATTCGCACCGAAGATTCTATGGCTGACTTTGATTGCCTTAGCTTGTCAATCGGATAGAAAGCGTGAAGTGTTTAGGGAGAATAGAGAGATCGTAATAATATAATAATCAGATGTATGCTATCAAAGCTAAAAGGAGTACAGGGATTCTTTTCACTCTACGTCCCGAACATAAACTTTAAGTAATGGGGCACCTGCATCAGATGAGTAAAAAACCATTTCGTTTTCCGTACGACTGAACGAACTGAGATAATCAACTTCAGCTCGTGCTTGGCCTACTTGAACTATCACTACTAGAAATGCGGTCTACTAGAACTACTTGGAACTATAAATACTGACTTAGGACTCAGTGGGCTGGGATGATCTCATCAGAACAAACCAATAAAGGTTTCCCAAGAAGGGAGAAGAGCAGGGAAGATTTGAAGTGCTCTATTTGCCCTTTTGAAGTTCTTCCTTGGCACTTGATCCAAGGAAAAGATCCCTTCGAAAAAAAGAATGAAATTACGTCGCTCTTGCGATATAAGATACCCTCTCCTCTCTCTCGCCTCTTTCTGAGCCTCAAGCTCTCTTCATGAATAGATCGGCACCGGGGCCAGACTAGCGAAGACAGTCCCAGTTAAAGAATTTGAAGTGGGAAAACGAAATCGTTTTTTCATTCGCGAAGTTTGAACTCTTGGTTGGGAGGAGAGGTGCGAACGACCTGAGGAGGTGGCAGTAGGAGGGGGATTTCTACTATCTGGGGATCTCTACTAAAGACTCTCTCTCACTGTGAATAGCTCTCGTTTAGAGTTGGAGAAGAGTTTCTAAGGGGGTGGGCACTGATGATTGGCTATCTGGAACTGGTCCCAATGGTAGGTGTAAGATGGCAACCCGTAACTGGTCCCTATCTCTGAACTAGCTAAGCTCTCTCTATGAGCTTTCTTATGTAATGTTGAAGCGGGTACCCCTGTCCCCTTATGAGTGAAGAGACTGAGATGGCTCACGTCGTTATCACTCGTTCCTCACACATTCAATAGGTTTGGTTCCAATATAGCTATAGCCCTCTACGAGTTATGGTTCAGGAGATCTGACGTTGAGCTTTCGCGATAGGTATTGGTGGAGCTTGCGTAATGTATGTAGTTGTAGTTAAGTGAAATCCAATTCTTCTTTTTCTCCTCGATGAATGACTTTATATATTGTAGTTGCACACTTTCTCTCTACTAAAAAACGATTCTCTTTCTAACTCCTGGGAGGAAAACGAAGAGGAAAGCAAAAGAAAAGACAAAGCTTTGTGAAACGACGGGGGAAGATCTGAACCAGCTACGGGTAAACTTGAAAAAGCTTCTGAAACCCTCTTCTCGTTCACTTCAGGAGAAGGGTATCCCACTCGACCATAAGGGGTAGAGTGAATGGCCTGTTTCGCCTAATATAGTTATAAGCAGAGCACGACTCGTCCACTTGCCTACTTCTTTTCACATGGTTTGACCCTTTCATCTTCTTTAGCTCGGTGTGAACTCCTTCAATAGACTGTCTCGATCGGGAATCAATCCTTTTTCAAATATAATTATTAAAGGGGGTAAGTAGAATGATGTTTTTCAAATATAATTATTAAAGGTGGGCCTGCTTTCACTCTTTTCTTCTTACTCGAACAAGGAAAAGACAGAGAGACTGAGATCTTTTCTTCACAGGCGTGCACTTCTTCGCTTAGACCTACTCTTCCCTTCCTCTCGACCGATCTCATCCACTTTCAAATGAGTGTAAAAGCGGAAGCCTTCTAAAGCTCAGGGACGTCGCAGTCGCTCGTTCCTTCTCTTCCCATCGAGTGAGGCTATTAAGAGATTAGGCACCGCTTAATCCGAACTCACTACATCTGAACCACTAGAAAGTGGTGCCAAGACGAGTGAATCATCCGAGCCCTCCCTCGTCCTCGCTAAGCTTAAGAGTGCTTTTTTTCTTCTTAAACCAAAGAATTCTTTAGCAAGGAAATACCATTTATACTCCTTGGATTCCCTGCTCCTTCTGGCATCACGTGCTCTGCCGTAGAGGGGGCGAAGTCGAGTGTACTACATAACCTGAACTAGGTTAGTGAAATTCTACTAAAAAACGATTCTCTTTCTAATATTCTACTAAAAAACGATTCTCTTTCTAACAGGTGGCATAGTTATTGGACAACTAGTTAGCAAGAAAAGAGCTCTTAGGGAAAGTGGGTTTGGGCAGGGATGGCACTCAATAGCGCTACTATGCTCACTCCCTACTAGCTCAACGCTAGGAAAAAAAGCACTGAAAGATCTTCCTTCGCCCGGAAGTGACTGAACTACCCTTTGGGCTTAAAGAATCGCTTCGCACCTTCTGTCTTCTTTTCTTAAGGATATCCCCAATAGTCAAGATCTCATGCAGGAGAGAAAGAAGGAGTCTGTTGATTCTATTCAAAGGGACACATTGCATACTATAACAAGGGATTTTATAAGCCATTTCCGTTATGAAGAAATAGATCAATAAAGTTCTACGGATAGCTAAGCCGGCATAGTGATTTTTTGAAGTGTTCGATTCTGATCTAAAGAAGGTAAAGGAAGCGAGAGACACTTTGAACTAGTTGCTGGTGCCCCGTGGGAGTACTTTGAAGCCTTTTCTCTACGCTACACCTCTTTTCTTTAAAAGAATTTGAAGTGGGAAAACGAAATTGTTTTTTCATTCGCGAAGTTTGAACTCTTATCCATTCGTAGTTTTGAATGTCTAGTCGTAACCCAAAGGAAATACCATTTATACTCCCAACTTACTTATATTATATTTAGGCACGACTAGGGATCGCTTTACCGTAATTTAGGTCCGAGTGACCCTAATATAAGTAAGTTGGGGCGATAGCTCGAGCGCCCTATAA
>JBBPFQ010702263.1:0-14759 GCA_037974815.1 Kaempferia elegans | reverse complement strand
AAAAACAGGTTTGATCTCAAAATTATTGGCCACCACTGTCGACCTTGTGATGCTTGATTTAACTCCTCTTGCGTAAGGTGTAGCATAATTTTTAAGCAATTTATCGGCCATGATTTATTGATTTTGTTCTTGCTCTTGTAATATCTTTTGCAGAATTAGTCTTCTATGAAATGTCCTATTAATCTCTGGATCGAAAGACAACAATTCTGCACGTTCAATCCTTCGCATACAAAAGCAAGATACAAGTTAGAGTTTATTTTTTAATTTTCTTATAAGAAAAAAAATAACAGAATTTAAATTACCAGAAATAAATTGCAGAATTAAAATTGCAAAAAGAAAGAATGCAAAGAAAATAAAATACAGAAATAAAAGAATGATTATTTACAAGTGTCTAGTCTAGTTCTAGAGCGACTTGACTAATGTTAAACTTAGCTTCCGGCAAATCAAAAAAATTATTGACTATCTGCAAATATACGGAATCGTCGTACGTAATATAAAAGATTATCGTCTCCGCAGGGAGCTAAAGGTTAAGCAGTAGCAAGGAAACTCAAGTGAATTAGCTAGACAATGCGAATGTTGTGTGACAGAATTAAGAAAGCATTAAAAAAAACGATGAACCCAGTTAGCTTCATTGACTATCTCTGGGGTGGCCGGCCCGGCTCCACCGAAGTTTCCCACATATCACCCCACGATGGTATATCAGTTTATCCTCCTTATTTACATCCTATGCTAGTAAGTAGAATAGGTAACCTTGAGAGTCTGGTTAACGAACCGCCCCGTTACTAGGCTCCTGGTCATACATATCTAGATTAACACAAACACTTCTTAGTACAGAATTAAGGAGAATTCATTAAGCACCCTGATCTACCATTCATGATTGTGTATTTCAAATAGAGTGAGCTTTCTAGGCGTTCGAGAGTAGGGATGCCCTGTCACCAATGCCTCTTTCTCTCGATCTAGAGATATCAACCCATGTAGAAGACCTAATCATGCATCTAAACAATGAAATAATACAATTCAGACACAAACAGTTTATAGAGACATTTCATCAAACAAAATCAAGGTATAGTACATCATAAACAAGGAAATAAGTCAATCTAATAGAGTTACATCAATCAACCATTACAACTACTCCCTCAACAACTTTGTACACGGAAATCTACTCACAGAGCATGAAAGAAAGGATCCTAAGACAAGAGATTATAAGCTTCGTCCAACCCACACAAAAGAAAAGAAGAAGGAAGCTTATCTATGTGAAGAAACGTCTTTATAACCAATCCTTTTGCTCGGAGATGTAAATGCGGGAGCGTCGGTGGTGATGGATCGTCGAAAGCGTTGTTGGAAGATCGTCGGAGACCTTGGCGGTTTGCCTAAAGGGGAATACCTCCTCCCCAAGTAAAGGTGAGAAGTCCCCTTTATATAGGCAAGGGCCAAAACCCGCTGCATGGGCCGCTTACACGGCCGTGTTGAAATCAAATGCTAAAATACAAATGAATATGGGTGCAATTGCGTAAATCATACAAATAAAATCAAAGTGATGTGCAGAAAAATATACATAAATATAGATATAATCTACACACAGCATCAAGATAGTAGTGACGTTCAAGTTTTTCCCTTATCAGCATGTTCCTAAAAGTCATATTCAGGATTGAGTTTGTGTGATAATGAATCTGAGGTTCCTATCAATAGTCCCGACGGTAATGGATTGATGGCTATATATTTATAAAGCTATATGAAAAGGCTTTTGGAATATTGTAGGATTGAAGAATAAAAATTTTAAGTTCTTAAGTTCCACAATAATAGTTAATGCTAAAACAAAATAAAGCGAGCCCCTCTATTTATAGCCTTTAAACTGAGCATGGATAAGCTTCATACAATTGATTTATTGAAGTCAGTTGAAATCTTTGTCATTTGACTAGAATATTAATCACGGAAGCTTTATTTGCTAACTGTTGTCTTCAATGGGTTAATACTTTTTCAGTCATCCTAAATCTATTCCAGTTGACTCTAACATCTATCAGTCAATTAGATAAGATCACAAGCTCATGTTCTTGCCGGTTATGATTTCAATCTACTCTTCATATTTGGTCAATTCAAATTCTATATAATTGACTCAACACCTATTAGTTGACTCAGATGATTGTTGTTGTGGTCCTTAGACTTCAATGGATACTCTCGTCAGTCGATTCAAAACCTTTTCAATCAAATCAATTGTAACAGAGAGCAAACTATTTCCAATAGTCAACAACCTTGTTGACTCAAATCACTCTACTGGATTGTCGTTTAATTAACTCAAGTTGAAACTGAAACCTCCTGTTTGCGAATATAATATTTGAGTGCATTGTCTAGTTGACTTAACTCTCAGATTCAACTGCTCAGTTGAGTAAACTTAACTTTTAGAATTTGCTCGTTATTAGATACATGCTTCATTAGTTGAGTGTACGCCTAGGTAAAAATCTACCCATAAACCAAAACTATAAGTTGCTTGTAATCTCTTAAGTCTCAGTCTTCATCTACCAAGAGCCCTTGCTTTCAGGTCTTTCTTTATCATGAGACCTCGCCTCTTAGTGTTCCTTGTATTCCAAAAGGGCTCGCCTCCAGTTCTTCTCATGCCAAGAGACCGAGTCTTCCTCATTTGCTCTTAATGAGCTCAAGCATCTTGTCAACACTTATTGATATTCTCATTTGCTAAGGTTCTCTTGGACTTTATCCTTTGTCGATGCTTGATGAACTTCTCTCTTGGCGAATGTGTGTTGAATTTTTCCATTTTTCGAGATCTTCTTGAACTTCTTCATCTTCTGACACATGTACTTCTGCCTTGCTAAGCTTTTTTAACCTTAAGTTACTTGAACTTTTCCAACCTCAACACATGTTGTGCCTCTGCACTTGCTAAGATTTGTCAAATTTTTTGCACTTGCACACTTGACAAACACATTAATAGATTTGGCATAAACCTCATGGTTTGAATCTTGTTCCTTGTTAGTTAAAACGATCGTAATCCAATAAATTAATGACATTTGATATGGGTTGTGGATTCGGGTTGTGGATTTTTGGGTTCGGGTTGAAAATTTGTTGGTTGAGAGTTAAAAAAAAATTTCATAACTCGAACCACCCGAATTGACACCCCTAAAATTTGATAACAATATCTCTTGTATCGTGGTATCAATCGTTTCAAAGAGTATCGTTTCATGTTTATAGTCGACACTCCTCGGAATGCTAAAATTATGATGTTATATTTTTTTTAATTTGTCTCCATACAAAATAATGTTCAAACGGATGAAAAATAAATATTGAGCTTAACTATTTAGTTGACTTATCTTTTATTTTTCTTCATCTCTTTCCTCCTACTTCCAATTTATCACCGACATCATACATCGAAACATCGGCACGATACCTAAATAGTAGTGTTCTAGGCAAAGACCAAAACATTGGCATGACTAGAGATTTCAAACCCTTGTAAATTTAACTTAAATCCTTTGTCAATCGCATCAAGGCAGCCTTGTCAAATTCTACTACTTAGTGTATGATTACAATTACAAATACTATATGTTCAACGCCAACTAGAATTGTTCGCAATGCAAATTATTCAGTTTATCCTTGAGAAATACCAGCAAGTGTAGCAAATGTTAGATTTGTTGTCTGCTTTGCATGTAATTTATTATTCTCTCTTAATTTACACCATGGTACTAGGTTGTTCTTGGGCAGTCTTATAGCAATGATTCTAAGCATGCCTTATTAGGCTTTTAGCTTGCATGATTACGAGTGCATCCATGATCTTGTCTTAATTTTTGTTCGCTTTGTGTTTCAATCATGCAAAGCATCTTATTTCATTTGAAGGATTTCCTGATTCAGAACACCCTATCAAGTGGTTCTGCTAATAACTTGCAGTATCGATGTCTAATGTTTTCCTTAATCTCAGGATGGGATAAGACGAGAAGTACAAACAATGCGTTTGATTGATCATCCTAACACACTACGGGCTTATTGCTCTTTTACAGTAGGACACAACCTTTGGGTTGTGATGCCTTACATGGCTGGGGGGTCTGCCCTTCACATAATGAAATATGCTTATCCAGAAGGCTTTGAAGAGCCAGTTATTGCAACTCTCTTGTATGAGGTTCTTAAAGCACTTGCATATCTCCATGCTCAGGGACATATTCATAGAGATGTAAAGGTATGTTGATTAGATGTTAAGTTTTTGTATAGAGACATATATTTCCAATAACTTTTTTCTTCAGTTTTGCTGATTATCCATGCTTTGAAAGTTCTCTCCGTATCAAAGTACTTGTCGATCAGCCAGCATCACTATCCTGTTTAGTTAAAAAACGGCAGGACTTTTCTCGCTTTTATTTATTATTTAAGAGAATTCTTGAACCCTGTTTTTGCATCTATATTACTCTTGTTAACAATAGTTGGTTGCAATGTTATTTCCTCAGACAATGTGTTTAGGAACATGGCTAGTTTATACAGAAAAGGGATTAGTTGAAAGAAAAGGCTTGGGTAAATGTTTCCTAGGCATTGCTTTCTACAGTTACCTAGTCTTTGTTTCACCTCATTTAGTTTCCATTCAATTATTAAGGCAAATAACTTTTTCTATTCGTCTAGATTTGCACTTAGAAGTAGATAAATGTTGAAACTTGAAACCATTCCGACACAATATGTATGGTAAAAAATGGACCTTTATTACAATGTTGTCCATAGATCAAATTATTTCATAAATTGGATTTCATTTGACTGATTTATGATTCCATTGTTTGTGATCAGAGTATATGAACCTCTTGCCATGTTAAAAAGATTGTGTCACCCTACATGTTTCTTTATCGAAGAACTTTTGTTTGCTCTTATAGTGTTTGATCTTATACTTTTATTTGATTTGAAGGCTGGGAATATTCTAATTGATGCTAAGGGAGTTGTTAAATTAGCTGATTTTGGAGTCTCAGCTTGTATGTTCGATACTGGAGATAGGCAACGAGCAAGAAATACTTTTGTTGGGACCCCATGCTGGTAAAGTTTGCCTACTATGTTGATTTTGTAGTTTGTTTGATGTATTGAATTGTTTATTTGTTTCCCCATATAAAGAATTGCTTGTTTAAAAATTTGCATTTATTTCTCAGGATGGCTCCGGAAGTAATGCAACAGCTACATGGATATGATTTTAAGTCGGTGGTTACTTCTGATTATGACATGCTATCCTGTTAACTTGAAATAAAATTTCTATTATTGGTAATAATTTAACCTTGATAGTTTTGATAATGAACAGAGCTGACATATGGTCATTTGGTATAACTGCATTAGAACTTGCGCATGGCCATGCTCCATTTTCAAAGTATCCGCCTATGAAGGTCTATTTGAAATCAAAATGTCTTTTGCATGTCTTTGCTTTTGTTGTACAATACTAAAAAAATTGCTATATATATGATAGGTGTTGCTTATGACGTTACAAAACGCACCACCAGGTCTTGATTATGAAAGAGACAAGAGATTCTCAAAGGTTAATTTTCAAAAAAAAAACTTTTTTGGCAAAATATGTCTCATGACCTTTATGTTAGATGTGTGACCTTTTTTATAGTCTTTTAAAGAGATGCTGGCCGCTTGCCTAGTAAAAGATCCAAAGAGACGCCCAACTTCAGAAAAACTTTTGAAGCACCCTTTCTTCAAACATGCTCGTGTGAATGAGTATTCAATACAAACTATCCTTGAGGGTCTTTCTCCTCTTGGTGAACGTTTTAAGGCACTCAAGGTATCACATTATTGTCATATCTTTGATATGTTGAAATTATTGTTAAAGTTATTATAAGACTTTCTTTCAGGGAAGAGAGGCAAATATTTTGTTGCAGCAAAATGGTGCCTCAAATGAATTGGAACAGGTAACATAAATACAAGTTTGTATAATTGCTCTTGAAATATTAGTTCATATTGCTATATTATTGCTAAGAAACTCTAGAAAAATTAAAAAATATGTTATTTTTTTTATCCATCAATTTCATACATATACATAGAGAGTATACTTATTGAAATCCCTACAATGAAAATTATATCACAGTGAACCATATCTCTATATTTTTTTTATTTTTATTTATGTAATCTGTAGGGCATAAATATTCATCTTGCCTAACTTGTTATAAAGATAATTGACCATTTAAAGCTTGCGTGAAAATATTTTCAGTTGTTCTCCTATCATCTCACATACCTTCTAAGGATCAAACCTTGTCGAATCTTTTGATAGACAAAGTGACATTCAATTTGAATATACTCAGTTTGCTCATGAAATATGGGATTGGAAGTAATATATAGAGCCACTTGGTTATCACACCACGATTTGGTTGGTATAAGTTTTAAGACTTACTTCAGTTAGAAGCTAATATATTCACATTATCTCACACAGCATTTGTTGTAGTTCTATATTCTGATTCTGCACTTGAATGTGAGACGACATTTTGTTTCATACTTTTCTATGAAACTACATTCCCCCCAACAAAGGCACAATAACTAGATTTGGATCTTTGATCATCTTTGGATCTTGCCCAGTTAGCATTAAAAAACACTCAACCTTAGTATGACCATGATTGTTATACAAGATACCTCATCTTAGTGTTCCTTTCAAATAGCACAAAATTTGTTCTACAGCCTAATAATTAACAATTTGAGATCATATATTGACTGACTAAATATGCAATATGTGACTTGAGTCAGTAGATGATTTACCTTTCTAACCAATCTTTTATACCTTTTAGGATTCTCAAATAATTCAGCATCTTTTGTGAGTTGCAGATTAGGAGTCATTGGAGTACTATATAGTTTAACCTTTAATTTTCCTGTCTCATACAATAAGTCAAGTACATATTTCCTCTGACATAAAAAGATTCATTTCTTGTTACCTTAACTCCCAAGAAGTATTTTAAAATCCTTACTTTGTATGAAATTGACTGACAAAAGGATTTAAGAGATAGACTATCTGCAATATCATTCCTAGTAATAACAAATTGTCCACATATACAACCAACAAAATGATAGAACACAGAATGATTTGACTTACATTTCATCATTCCAAACTTTTTAATCATTTGACTAAATTTGTCAACCCAAGCACACGGTGAATTTGTTTCAAATCATACTAGGATTTATGAAGACGACAAACTTTCTCATACTCCCTGTGAGCAATAAAGCCTAGCGATTGCTCCATATAGGCTTCCTATTGAAGGTCGTAATGGAGAAAAATATTTTTAATGTATAACTGATGTATGAGTCAATTATGAGTGAATGATGGTTGCCCTAGAGTTTGGAATGATGGTTTGACTTTGGAATGAGGATTAAGATTTGCTTTGATACCGTGTTAAGAATTTTAGAGGAATTAAAAAAATATTATTATTTTTATTCATCAATTTCATACATATATAGATATACTATATAGACTTAATCAAATTCCTACAATCAAGGTAAATTATATCCCTACAATCAAGGTATTTCCTGGATTTTTTCCCCTCAAACAAACAACGGAAAGTGGCTAATTTTCCTCATTTTTCCAAACCACTTGTTTCCCTATGTTTTTCACCTTCAGATAATGTGCCTTGAGTTTTTGAGAGGTCCTAGAATATTCTAGTATGTTACAAGTTGAGAGTTTGCAATATTTTTGAATTGAGGGGAAGTGTAGGGAACAAATTGTAAACAGAATAGATTCAATAGTAAATGTGTCTACATGAGGGAGTTGTGTAAATATAAAATGCTATTGTGATAATATATATCAATATAAGGGGCCTAACAGATACCACACCTTAAAATAAATTCCCAACTAAAGTCAAATGCCACTGGTACAGTATTATTTAAGGCTATGATCTAATGAATCCTTCAATTTAATTTAAATGGGCCTTAACACTAAACTTTTTAAGCCAATCTAGTTTTAAATGAATCCTTCCCCAGTTGACTAGGGGTAGAAGTTTTTTTCCGAGGGCATGCATCCGCCGAGAATTGATCCTTGATTTAATCAAGTATTTCATCAGATAATACTGCTGGTGGTTGCTGTTAATAATATCACTTATAATCTTAAATCTCTTATTGCAGCAAGAATACATGAGAGGAATAAGTGGGTGGAATTTCAATCTGGAGGACTTGAAATCCCAAGCTGCTCTTGTATGGATATTTATCTTTTGATTTCTCATATCACTTGATGTTACTTATTCTGACTAGTTATATGAAACTAACATGGCTATGTTTTTCCTTTTATGTGTTTTTTCTCCAGATATGCTCCTTGGATGATGTTCATTGCACTGAAAATATAAATGTCAATGCTAACCTTAAGAAAGGTTATGGCAATATTGGTTCTTCAAGGCTTGATGAGAAAGATAATTTTGCCAACAATGAAGCTTCTAGGGAGGTATTATTATTCTTATTTGTTGATTCTAGCCTAATCTCTTTTGTGTTTCTTGAGGTGTATCTAAGTAAATTTTTAAGTTCATTAGGATCTTCTGCAAGATATGCAAGATTTGGAGGGTCCACTTGCATCTGCATTTTCAAGTCGCCCTCTCGAGGCACTCAAGTATGTAAACTAATATTGATAATAATGAGTGTCTTTTTGGATTCTCATTTTTAAATAAAGGAAAACAGATGTTTCTCTTTTTAGGGGATAGCATAGTAATGGTCATGACCACAATTACATTAAAAAAAAACTGTTTTGTACTGGTGCCCATTGGCTGAATTGCAAAAAGATCAGTATAAGAGAGAAGCAGCAATAGAAAGAATTGCAGCGGTTCTGTTTATTTGAGATTTAGTTTAGAAAGCCAATCATCCAGCTCTGGATTGAAATTAGAATCTTGTTCAGGTTTTGGATTCAATTATCTGATCTTTCCAGAGCTGATGGCATTGTGAATGACTTGCAATTTAACCTTAGTGTATGATAACACATGCTTACAAGTGTTTAGAGCTAATGACTTATTGCTGAAATAGGGGAAAATTATAGGATAATAAAAAGTTATCTGTCATGGCTATCTTCTAGATATCTCTACTATGGATTGTTAAAACAACTATAACATGTGTACTTCACAAATGCAACTATAACATGTGTATTTGTCTATTTCAGTCATTCAAATTACCTAGTCAAAATGTATTTGTTAGTAACTTTTTCTGTTAATATACGTTTCATGTAAGCTATTGATGAATTGTGCATGTAACTAACTGTTGTAATTTTTAAACATCCAAATTTGTTGCAGAGCTTGTTTTGATGTTTCTGAGGACATGAGTGCTACAACTTCTACTCAGGTGGTCCAATCACAATTAGACACTGTTACTTCACGACTTCAAGCATCAGAAATGAAGAACTATAAATTTGATATGGATAATGGGGAAGATGTGGAAAATCCTTCTGTATCTTTGAACACGGATAGCCATGTATGCCAAAAATTGTCAGTTGATTCTCTTCTTGAGGGCATTCTTTCTCCACATAGGAATGTTGACACAGACACAGAGAGGTAATTGTAAATTTGTAATAACTGGAATCTACAATATCTCAAAGTTCATTTTGCTTATGCATAAAACCCTTTATGAATTTTACTACTGCTTCACAAAATTGCCATCTGATGTTTGCTTGGATGCTACAGTACCTCTAATCCTATCTCTTTATACCTCTTTATGTCTGTTCTTATTAGATAGTGTAGTAGGAATAAATTAATATAATAGAACAATGTTTGGAATATGGTAAGTATGAGTGTTGATCAATGTTAGTTGGCTAGTTCAAACATATTGATTTAGTAGTTGATCAATAATGATAATGTGTCAACAGAGGAGACATCATCGTGTTACCTTGGAATTATCCACAATTAAACAAGATTGGTGTTATAATTCGATCCCTTCAATCATGGGGAGGTGATGTAATTCTAGAAAAAAAGAGAGGAGGGAGGAACACCAACAGTAAAAATTAGGATTGATGCTAGAGTCAGAAATTCAGATATATGGATGCCTTGTACTTGTATCTGCCCCATTCAAGTTATGAGATGCCAATTCCGAATGATTATTAAGAGATGCTTATGAACATGTGGAGAGACAAGTTCCTAGATGACTTGGGAGACTTCACAGCTGTGGAAGGAGCACAAGAATGTGCATAAGCGCGTCCCAGCATTGGCGAAGGGGAACAAGCAACTGCTACAATGAGTTGCCGATCTGGAAGCAAATTTGGGGACCCTGTCTTCTTTAGAGGTGGAGGTGCAAGCTGAGGCCGCTCGTGCGAAGAGTGCCAGTTTGGCCGCCAAATTGCAAGAGGACTTAGAGCTAACCCGAGTCCAAGTGTCTTCTATTCAAGCCGAGCTAGACAAGATCCTCGATCGGGAGAAGAGTTTGCAAGTTAATATGGGCAAACTATCTACGGTTCGAGAGGAGCTTCTCTCCTGATTGGCTATTAAGGAGGCGCGTCTAGCCGAGCTAGAACTGGAAGTGGCAAACTTACAGGAGGAAGTCCGTAGAGCCAAGGAGGAGGCGGAGTCTACTCGGCAGGACATCGAGGAAACTACTCAAAGTCGCCTTCAAACTGTTGCCAATTTAGATGAAGTGCGAGGGGAGCTAGATGAATACATAGCCCAGGAGGACCAACGACAAGCCGAGTTCAAGGCCGAGTTTCTGAAATCGGAGGAGTATTCAGATTTGCTGGCTGCTCAGATTTCTGCCGAATGAAACAGGGCTTTGAGGGGGCCGCTAGGCAACTGATCCAAGCTGGTAAGGTGACTCCCGAGATGACCTCTAATCTCCTCCCTCTGGAGAAAGTTTAGAATAACCTCCCTACTTCAGAGAAGACCCTATAATTTTCATTCACCTGGTGTTGTTATGTTTGATGTCCCCTCAAACTAATTCCTAGCATTTTGCACATGTAATTAATCATCTGTCTGCCCAATCTTTTTAGGCATATAACTAGTCGCCTTCTGAATTACTCTTCTTGGGCAAGTAGTTAATCATCTTTCCCCATTTATTGATTTGGCTCTTAGTTTCAGATATCCCCCTCAGAGAAGGGTGAATCCTCCCTTGAGGAGGATAACTTTTCATTTAGCTTCCACTCGGGGAAGGGTGAACCCTTTCGATAAGGAGAATATTTAGCTTTCGCTCAGGAAGGTTAAACCCTCTCATTAAGAAGGCTATCTTCGTTTAGTTTCCACTCGGGAAGGTTGAACCCTCTCTATATAAGGAGGATATTTAGCTTCCGCTCGGGGAAGGGTGAACCCTCTCATTAAGGAGGATATCTTCGTTTAGCTTCCACTCGGGGAAAGTTGAACCCTCTCTATATAAGGAGGATATTTAGCTTCCGCTCGGGGAAGGTTGAACCCTTGATATTTAGCTTTCGAAGGTTGAACCGTCTCGATAAGGAGGATATTTAGCTTCCACTTGGGGAAGGTTGAACCCTCTCGGTAAGGAGGATATCTTCGTTTAGCTTCCGCTCGGGGAAGGTTGAACCCTCTCGGTAAGGAGGATAACTTTTACTCTGAACTAACACCATATTTAGAAAACAAAATCATCATTCATTAAATTAGAGTGCAAAAATAAAAAATACATTTATCTTGCTCAGCCTTTCTTCCCAAAGCCTGCCTCGATAATATCTGTGATATTTTTTGCTTAGCTTGTTTCAGAAGCTTCGATAAGACGCTAAATGATTAGCGCTCCAGGGTCTTGTTAATTTTCGCCCACTCAGCTCCTCTAAGTAGTAACTTCTTGAATGGGGTTTGGCGATCACTCGATAGGGCCCTCCCCTCCTCGGATCTAGCTTGCCTACCTCTCCTACTGGTTTGATCCTCCGCCATTCTAAGTCTCCCACCTAAAAGTTCTGGGGATCACTTTCTTATTGTACTCCCTTCGCATTCGTTGTCGGTAAGCAACCAGGCGAGTGAGAGCTTTTTCTCTGACTTCAAAGGCCAAGTCTAGATCAATAAGGCGCTGCTCGGTATTAGATTCTTCATCATAATATTGTCGTCGTAGTGATTCTTCCCCTACTTCCACAGCTATAACTGCTTCCGCTCTATAAACTAAATGGAAAGGAGTTTCCCCAGTACCTTCCTTTGGGGTTGTTTGGTATGCCTATAATATGCTCGGTAACTCTTCTACCCAACTGCTTTTTACATGATCCAGCTTGATTTTAAACCCTCGAATAAGTTCTCTATTGGTTACCTTCGCTTGGCTGTTGCTTTATGGGTAGGCTACTGAAGTGAAAGTTTGTTTGATGCCCAACCCTTTACACCATTCTTTGATTTTGCGTCCCAGAAATTGTCTGTCATTATCGGATACTATTTTATGAGGTATCCCATACCGACAAATGATATTTTGCCACAACACTTTGATGACCGCTTCTTCCGTAATATGAGCAAGAGTCTCTGCTTCAACCCACTTCGAAAAGTAATCGATAATTACCAAGAGGAATTTTTTCTGTCTGGGCCCGGCCTGGAAGCGTCCCATTATGTCTATACCCCATTGATCAAAGGGATATGACACAGTGGAGGTCTTCAGCTGTTCTGTTAGGTGGTGTGAAAGCGATTGGTGCTTTTGGCGGTGCTCACAAGAAGCTATAAATCGAGCAGTGTCCGCCTGTAATGTGGCCCAATAATACCCCGTTAGCAATACCTTCCGAGCCATGACTCTTCCTCCCAAATGGTTGCCGCATATGCCTTCATGAATTTCCCTAATAACATAATTCGTGTCTTTAGATCCCAGACATTTGAGTAAGGGGCGTGCGAACACTCGGCGATATAAGTTTCCCCCGATCAGAGTGATCCGAGCGGCTCTTCTCTTAAGGAGTTGTGCCTGAGCTATATCGGAGGGCAATACCCCAATTTGGAGGAAAGAAATAATAGGATGCCTCCAATAACCTTCCGATTCTGCACCACTAGTGATCTGGGATACCTGAAGAATTCGAGTACTGGGCTCCTCTAGAGTCCAAGAAGCCAAATCACTTTCCATCTTTGCCAAGTCATCGGCTCTCATATTCTCCGCTCAGGAGATCTTCCGCAAGCTGACTTCTTGAAAATTGTGCTTGAGTTGCTCAAATGCTAAGACATATTTCTTCAGGCCTTCATTTTTTACCTTAAAGTTGTCGCTTATCTATTGTGCCACTAATTGAGAGTCAGAATAAACCGTTACCCGAGCGGCTCCTACTCTCATAGTCGCCTGTAATTATCACAGCATGGCTTCATATTCAACTTCATTATTAGATGTTGGGAAACTTAGCTGTATTGCCAACTGTTTGATCTCACCTCGCGGTGAAATCAACAAGAATCTGGGTCCTCTTCCCGCTCGGTTGGATGAACCATCCACATATATCTTCCATTCTTCATTTTCATTAGATTTGGGGTTTAGTATTTCAGCCCAGAAATCCGCCAAAGCCTATGTTTTAATTGATGTGCGGGGGAAGTATTGAATATGATACTCACCCAGCTCGGTTGTCCACTTCACAAGTTGCCCGGATACTTCTCGATTGATGAGCACTTGTCCCAGCAGATTGTTAGTCTTCACTACAATTGGATGCGCCAAGAAATATGGTCGTAATCGACGAGCTATCAATACCAATCCCAGTGATAATTTCTCCAGAGTGGAATATCTGGTCTCTGCATTTTTAAACAGGTGACTATGGAAATATATTGGAAATTGAGTGGTACCTTCTTTCCTGAGTATGATTGCGCCCATTACCTGGCGCGGTCGTGGATAATATAAGAATAATGTTTCTCTAGGAAGTGGTTTGGACAACACAGGTAGCTCCATTAAGTATGTTTTAAGTTGGTCGAAAGCTTGATCACATTCAACATTCCATTCGAATCGAGAAGCCTTTTTTAGGATATTGAAGAAAGGTAAACATCGATCAGCGGTTTTGGAGATGAATCTAGACATGATGGTGATTCATCCCAGTAGCCTTTACGTTTCTCACAAATTTTGAGGTGGAGTCATATGTTGCAGGGCTTCTACTTTGTCAGGATTAGCCTCGATCCCCTGCTTGATCACCATATATCCCAGGATTAAGCACCCACTTTTTACTCCAAAGACACATTTTTATGGATTTAATTTGAGCCTGTGTTGTCTTAAGGTGTTGCAAGTTTCTTGTACATCGAAAATCAGGTCATGTCCCTAAGCGGTCTTGATGAGTATGCCATCCACTAAACATCCATGTTTCTCCCGATTTGCTGTTTGAACACCCAATTCATCATTGGTTGATATGTGACTCCTACATTCTTTAAACCAAAAGGCATCACCATGTAACAAAATGTCCCGTCAGCAGTGACGAAACTAACTTTTCTTGATATTCTGAGCTAATGAGACTTGATGATATCCCTGAAAAGAATCCAACATATGTATAATCACACCCAAAGGTGGAATCTACCATTTGGTCTGTCTGGGGCAGAGGATAGCAGTCTTTTGGACACGCCCTATAGAGATCTTTAAAATCAATACACACTCTCCATTTGCCTCCTGGTTTAAGGACTAATACTACATTAGCAAGCCAAGATGAAAATTACACCTCTCGAATATATCCCGCCTTCAGTAGTTTGTCCACTTCAGTTCGGATAATTTGGTTTTTCTCAACACTAAAATGTCTCCGCTTCTGCTTAACAGGGCGTGCATCGGGGAGGATGTTCAGTTCATGTTCCATCAGGTTGGGAGATACGCCTTTTATTTCTTTTAGTGACCAGGCGAAGACTTCTTGGTTTTCCTGGAAGCAGTTTATGAGTCACTCTTTCAATCTAGGATCCAGATTGGCTGCTTTCTTTGTTGCTCCATCTTCCCTATCTAGATAAACTCGGACCTCC
>JBBPFQ010702162.1:0-14760 GCA_037974815.1 Kaempferia elegans | reverse complement strand
GACGTTTGTCTGATCGGCTGATTGTGCGCAGGGTCCCGAACGGAAGCGATCGTCGCCGAACGGCCCACTCTTCTCTTTAATCAGAAGCTGGGCGCCGAGTGTTTCCTAGCCCTGTTTCTGGTCGGCTAATGCTTCCCGTTCGGATAAGTGTGCGCAGGTTGTCAGAAAGGAACCCGGTCGGATCATCCTACCTGAGTGACACCTAGCTCTACGTCGACACCCTCTTCGAGTCCAACCTGTGAAGACTGCATCCGGATCCACCCGCTTCCCGATTAGACAAGATCAATAGTGTTGTATTAACTATTATAGTATTGTAGCAACTAATTATTGACTGCTATAAAAATTTTTAAAGTGATTTTATCAAAGTTGAAAATGAGTTTTAATATTTTTTACTTGTAAAAATATTTTGATATAACACATTATATTATATTTTGATATAATGTTCTATAAATTATACGTGTTTTTTTTTAAAATTGAGTCTGAATTGATTTTAAGTACCGAAGCCGATCAAACATATTTAATATTATTTATATGATTACATTGAATAAAAAATTTCTGTGCAATTTTTTTACTTCTACAATTTGTTTGCAATATTTTGTACTTGAACGAGCGTGATTGGTCTATTAAGAACGCCTTATAAATTTCTTTAATCATTGTCTTTGACAACGAACACTCGATCTCCTCCTTCTCGTCGAGTCCTCGATCGCTCGATTCGGCGCCGCTGGAGAGAGGGAGAGAGAGCAGGCGATTGGCATGGCGGAGAATTCTGCGTCCGCTTCGCCTAGCAAGGTCCCGGCTAGCGGCTGTGACGCCGCAATCGCGCCGGCCAACTCCAACCCTAACATGCCGTCCCCGCAGATTCCCCCTTCCCCATCCATGGGCGTCGGTGACCTATCCCAGATCAACTCCCCCCAATTGTCCCAGTCCCATGCTCTCAGCCCCGCCTCTGCCCTAGACTACGCCTCCAAGCAGCAGATCATCCAATCACAGCAACAGCAGCCGTCGCCGTCGCCGTCGTCGCAGCAACCCCAGTCTCAGCTGCAGATCCAGAGCCAGCAGCAGCAGCAGCAACAGAAGCAGCAAGCTCAGCAGCCAAATATGAGCTTCCAGATGCAGCAGAGCCTCCAGCGGTCCGGATCGATGCCGCGGCTGAGCCAGATCCAGCAGCAGCTTGGAGCCTCTGCGTCCGCTGGCGTGATGCGGCAGCATGCAGGGATGTACGGCGGGCAGATGAATCTTAGTGGCGCCCAGATCCAGCAGCAGCAGCTAGCCGCCGCCGCTGCTGCTGGAGGGATGGGCCGATCAGGGATTATTACACAAGCGGCTCAGCTACCGATGCTACCTGGGCAGACTACTCAGCATTTCAATCTGCAGTCGCAGATGCTCACTCAGGTTATGCAACAACTCTCTCTTGTTTCACATTCCTGTTTTATTGGGAAACAATTGAAGTTTCAGTTTCCGAAGGAAAGACCACCCTGATTCATAAGACCTAGATTATTTGTTCCTTATTCATTCTTTTACTGCTCCATAAAGATAAGAAAACCTTGCAGAATCTTGCTGTGTCTAATATCACATCATTGATTTTTTTTATAAAGCTAAAATCAACAGTTATTTTAGTGAATTACCAGGGGCAACATAGGGCACTATTGTCTGTTACATTAGAACTTGAACTTTCAGTTATGATATGTTTAGAAGCACTTCTGTTCAGCTTATTGCTCTGTCCCACCAAAATTCCTTGTCATTGCAATTGTGTTACAGGTTACAAATTAACTTTAGCCAAGACACAGTTGCTCTATTATTTAGCTTTACTTTAATTCCTCCAAAGAGAAATTAGCCATCACACATTGAAATATCTTACTGGGCTTATCTCCTAGTTTACCTGTCAATCTAACTTTTTTGTATTCACAAGCTTATAATTCCCAAACACTATTGAAAATTGACAATGAGATAGGTAATGGCTAAAGTCATGTGAGACTTATGTGGAAAATATTTGTTTTTGGTTAAAAATATAACTGTCTAAATTGGTCCTTTCATGACAGCTCAAGCTTTAAGATAAGTTGTCAACTTATGGGTGCCATAAGTCTTTTGTTTAAATCTTGTAAGTGTCATTAATATCACGTGTTAGGCTTGAGTTAGTTGGATCCCCAACGACCCTAGAGCCCTTTGACATATGAAAGCCTCTCCAAACAAAATATACGTTCATTTAAACAAAATTACATCTACGATTGGGCCTTCAAATATGAAATTGCTTTACTATTGTAGAATTCAAAAGCAAAGCATGCCTTAGGTTACAGTGGATCAAGGAAGGTCTTATTTTTTTCTTTGCTCATTCTAACATTTTACTTGCAAAACTTAATAGATTATAAATATAAGTTATTTATGAAGTATATTGTCTACAAGTGACTAAAACTAAAACTTAATTCGTAGCAAGGATTAGACGATTGAATTAATCAACAAATATAAATAGAAAATAATCATATATCAACAATCTGATTGATTACCTAGCAAATAATTAAGTTAATAAAAAAATAATAATGTTATTATTAATAATTCAATTAAATAATTATTGAAATTTTGTACCCACACAACATAGTATGGTACCAAAATTATATTGTTTCAGTTAGAGATCAACCTCCGACACAACTCAAGATTTGAAACCTTGCATAAGATATAAATCAATGATAATTAGCAATGTATAACAGATCATATATATAATCAATATGCATATGATTAATATTTAAAGTGTTTACACTTGCAAAGCAAATGTTCAAATTAACACAGTTTATTTGGATTTTTAGTGAATTTGGTCCAGTCTAACAGTTCAAACGAACCAATTAGGTATTTTTTATAACTGTTTATTCATGCTTACAACTCAAGGAAACCACATATCCAATATGCTATGCTGTTTCCTTCCAAATTCTTGTAGGCTGTAGTATATGCAGCTGTTTGAGCGTGATTTTATTTAAAACCTTGAATAAAATTTTCCTACTGAAAAAGGTAAAATTAGTTTATCTCATAGTCCATGTTTTAAGATAATTGAATTAAATGTGGAGCTGTATTTTATATGAGAATTTGTCTTTCTTGTTTCATAAAGATAAGAACTTGAACCATGGAAGTTTTATTATGTGGCAGATAAGAATCTTTCGTAGTTCAGTCGAGTATTTGAACTAAACTTGAACTTTGGTTCTTGCTTTTAGTTTAGTTCACTTCCTGGTTATTCCTTTTAACTCATTTTTCCCTTTTTTATTTTCTATTAATAGCCAAGGCAGAAAAGCTTACTTCAAGCTGGTCAATTCAATCCAGGAAATACTTCTGCCCAAGCCTTGCAAGGAATGCAGAATATGGGTATGATCAGTAACCTTAGCATGAACCAACAACTAAGAACATATGGCCAACGCATCGTGCATGGGCAGATGAGACAGCAACAAATAGCCCTTACATCACCTCAGGTTTGCATCTATATATTCTGTGTTCTCACACTTTCCTGTAGCATCTATTTTAGTAAAGGATTCATATAAGATGTGTATTCTGCCTTATTTTATTGGCTCCTTTGCTGATTACAGAAATGCCTCCAAACCTATATGATTAAGATCAAATCCGGAAGGATAGAGGCTGGATTTGAAATGCGACAATGACATGAATAAACACAGTTTTGATGTAATCATTGAGCATTTTATGAATTGCTCATTATTGGCTATTGATATGCATGATAAGAATTCATCCTATTGTTGAGAAGCATTCTAGTCAAATATCAAGAAGGAATTAATTATAAGATAATATTGATCTTTGACACATCAATTATGGGACAGGATATTAGGTTTATGTGTAATGATGATGTCATGGTAAATAATTTCATCCTTTGAATTATCTTTTCTCTACCTTTTTGTCTCATGCTGTGCTGGATTACATTTATCACAAAAAGGAGGTAGCTAGTACAAATATGATGATTGAAATGTATCAAAAAGGTAATATAATACCATTTTCTTTTTTTACATTGTTGCATATATATTATTATGAATTTCTTGTTGCCATAACTTCTATTCCTTTTCATGAAGCTTAGCAGAACAATTAAAATTATCCAAATTCAGCCAATTCCCATCGACTTCAATCCCTCTATCAATTTCAGTTAAATTTTACTATTAGGCTAATTGGTGAAACCAGTACTTTTCCTGGATGATATGGTTAATAAGCAATCATTTGATGCGTAGAATATGATTTGCTACTCGACTACAAGTAGCTGGATATTGTATTCTTCTTTCTAGTTTTTTTTGATAATTTTGTCAAGACAATTATATAGGATTTTTTTAAGACAATTTTGTTTCTTTCATCCTTCTGTGATGCTTACGTTGCAACTTTCTTGTCCCAATAATTTGCTACTACCAATAATCATTTCTATTTTTAGATGCTACATTTTTTTCTGTATAATTCAGCAACAACAACAAGAAAAAACTGCAGCATCTTTGATTAATGTCTACTCTCTTTTGTTACTTTTATCCATATACCATTTTAGTAGGACCATGATTATTCTGTTAGTTTATTTTTCACAAGGTACTGGCAATCTCATGCTACTTAGTATAAGTGAGAAACTGTGTAACACTTGAGTTATCTAGCAGAAGCTGCCTGGTCAAAGCTTACCTAGGACACCTTCGGCTGCTGCACTCAACTCACAGGTGTCTGGTTTGACGCAAAATGGACAAACAACAATGGTTCAAACAACTCTTTCTCAGCAGCAGCAGCAGTGGTTGAAACAACTACAACCATCATTGTCTTCACCAGTTTCTCCAACGTATCATCTTCAGCAACAAAGGCAGCAGCAATCATTCTTGCCACAACAACTAGCTTCATCACAGCACCACCAGAAGCCCATGGCCCTGACACAACAGCAGATCTCTCAACTGATGCAACAGCAGCCACAGCCGCAGCTAGGAGGCCAGCAACAGCATTTGCTACAGCAGCAGCAGCTTCAACAAATTCAACAGTTACAGCAACAACAGCAATTGCAATCTCCAAGACTTGCTGGGCATGCAGTCCAAACTCCTTTATCTTTGAGCGGATCACAAGAAGAGGTACCTGATTCTGGAGTGACAGGTGGAAATTCTAGTCAAGGAACAGAAGCAACTAATCAACTTCTTGGAAAACGAAAGATACATGATCTAGTTATGCAGGTACACAGTTTGCCAATCTCTATCTCACCAGGCATATTATTTTGTTTTTATCTTTTGCTTTGAAATTCTGTATTTAAAGCCTTATGATTTAAGATCTACAAATATGGTTACCAAGGTTTAAAGTAATGTTTGAGGCTGCTGTCCTGTCCCTAACCAAAATGCACAATTTCATTGCATGCAGTGCTGACACTTGGCACACTTCAGTATGCAACTGATCATGCTAAGATGAGTTCAGATGAGATTTATTCATTTAATTCTCTTCCACTTATTTTATTTGCTTTTAAAAATGAGTTTAGAATAATTAGATAATTAAAGTAACATTTTAATGCACCATATTGTGCTAGCATTTTACACTTATTTGACGCACTTAATATATCAAATGAGTGTACATTTGTTGTCATTTTTAATCCACCATATTGTGTTTGTTGAATTTTATGTTGAGGATTAATGATGTGGATCGAAGTGCTAGGGGGAGGGTGAATTTAAAATTCTTTTTCTCTTTCTATTGTACTTGTGCAAGGCCAAATAATTAGTGAGTGGTTCTTTTCGTGCTTGTGTATTTGTTCAAGTTAGAGAAAGCAGAGTGGAATAATATTGACAGTAACAAATTCAAAGTAACACAATACTAACAAAGACATTTACATAGTTTGGAGTTTGGACCCAGGTCTTACTCCACGACTTAATGATTGGTTAAGTGAATCAAACCCAAGACTCCACTAATAGGAAACTCTTTTATCATAGTGGAGAAACCTCATAAAGAAAGTATCTTCTTTACAATAATACAAATAGTGAATATAGAAAGAAGATATCATATGAAACCTTAGAATAAGCACTTAGGATTTTATATGTGTTATGTAGGTGTTGTGTATTTGAGGTCCTCTTCCCTTTATTTAAGTAGCAAGGGAGTATTTAAATAAAGGATGAGACAACTCATTTGGATAACTTCTATCCTATTTGTGTTGACTCAAATAGAATCTCAATAAGAAAATCTTATTGGCTAACGTCTAATACTAATTTTCAGTTAACTCAAACTACATCCAACCCATTTTAATCTTTTTGAGTTGACTCAACTACCTCTGGTCTCAACTCAATAAAAATGCAAGTTTATACGTCAATGGATGCTATCCATAGTCGACTCAACAAACATTTCAATCCTCCCAAATCTAAATTAGTCAACTTAAATTATTCTAGTCTTCTTGATGGGTCGCTTCAGGAAACTTATCCCTCTAACGAATTTTTGAGTTGATTGAATTTAGATTTTAGCTGACTCAATTGCAATAAGAATTGACTTTAGTTGACCCAAATTGCTCAAGGATCCCAATAGCTTGCCTTACGCCTTGTAAGCCATCCAAAGCTCTGAATCAAGCTTGGATATAGACTATGACCACCAAGACGACTGAACCAAAAAAAAAAGAAGTCCTAGATTACAATTCACACAATCTCTCACAACTTACTTTGTTTAGGTCTTCACTTTGTCACATCTTTATGTTACCCAAAAGCACACCTCTTGTCAGGATCTTAGTCCTTCGGATGCACTAGCCCTCAGCTTGTTTCACATGCCACCCTTTGCTAGGTCATCTAAGACGTTCACTTCTCCATCAAAATTGTTGAACAATTCCATGCTCCTTTTCTTACAATCTCTTGGACATCCCATACCATCCTTGGTTGAAGTCTAGTGGAACCAACTTAGTCGCACCAAGCCAACAAATCGTCAAGTTACAAACTTTGCGAGATTAGTATGTATCTTGCCAAATCCCTGCAAACTCATGCACACATTAGTAACGAAGGAAAACCTAAGTTAAACCATTTGTTGAAAATACCAAAATATAAAATTCGAGCACAGCCACTTGGGGCAGGAGTGCACTAACATTTCATTCTTCCACCTAACTTTTTACTTCTTAAAATACGACTAGAAAGATTGTATAGTCAATTGGATTAAAATTTTGTTATACCATACCATGCCATAATCCAAATAACTTTTACTCCTAAAATCTCTTTCCAATTTAGTTATTTACTTTTTATAATAAGATTATAACAATTGGATAGTCAAATTAAAGTTTTTGAGATACACGCTACACAATTATGACAAGCATCATGTCTCACAATCATCTTTAGTTGAATTCAACTCGGCATGCTTCAAAGCGTGCCGATAGTTTGGCATGTGAGAGATTACCTGTCTTGTTTAGTACTGGGTATCAATAATTTATTAGAATGGCCATGACTATGTAAATTACTACAAAAATATTGAAATGATTCTATATATGTATCCTTCACTTGAAAAAAAAGGAACAACAACTAAGTTAAATGGATGAGGATTCCATCATAGAATTAGTTAAAATATGAAGTGTGAATCCGGTTCTAAGGAAAAATCATAAGCATTCTGTTTATTCCAGCAAGTTGATTTTTTTTCCATTGTGCAATTTACTAGACTAGCAGCAAGCAATTAAATAGACAGAGGCATAATGCTGTTATGTTTGTAGTTGAGTAGATTTTGAGTTTTTGATGTACTTTCTGATGAAATTTTAAGTGTGCCACAATATACTTTTATTTGTGAATATATTTACACTACTGGTAGAAATTTAAATTATCATGCAGCTATAAACTTTGTTGAGGTGTCTGAATGGACTATGTTATAATTATTACAGTAATTGGTACCCTTCTCTTTTGCATTTAACCTTCTTTAAATTGCATCCTTATCGCTAAGGGTTGTACCTTAAAATTGCATTTGTACGCATCTAGTGTTATGATCAATTCTCTATTCCGCACCTTGTTTCTCCTTTAGTTTCTATGTTCTAAATTTGTTGACAGTGCAGGTAGATCCTCATGGTAAACTGGATCCTGAAGTTGAGGACCTCCTCTTGCAAATAGCTGATGACTTCATTGACTCGGTAGGTAACATGCAAGGTTCTTGTTACGCTAACATCTCTTTTTTAGACTTCTCATATAATTTCTCTAAAGACTCTATCATATACTTTTTTTTTAAGTTAATGAATATCATGTGTAGATTTTGTTTTTGCTTAAATATTTTTCAATTAGTTGTCTAAAAAGATGTATAACTTCTATTGTCAACCTTTCAGGCATGAACCCAAATTAGTTTTCAGTTACTGTGGTCTCCTTCCTTAATTTTTTTTCTATTACTCTTTCTCAAAGTTTCAAGGTATGACTTATTAATTTAATACCCTATAGTTTACAAATTTTATACGTCTCCCTTGTTTTTATATAATGGAACTACAGTACTTGCCCTCTATTGACCAGACATTTTTTCATTTTCAATATCGTGTTAAATAATTTTGTAAGTCATTCAATATATTACCTTGTTTCGCTAGACACTTCCATATGTCTATCAGAATATCATCTGGAATAATTTTTGTGCATTCCATTTAAAACTTGTTTTATTTCTAAAGTTGAATTCTATAATAAAAATTTAATTTCTATACTCATTTGATCTACTTAAATTACCTAAGTTAAGTTGGTCACCTAAACATTCATTAAAAAGTTTATGAAAATACCTCTTCCTCCATTATTTTATTTCTCTATTGTTTACTAAGTGCTCTATTGCATTCATCTTTAATATATTTTATTTGGATAAGATCTCTTGTATTCCTTTCTCTCATTTTAGTTATTCTATAAATTCCTCTTTCCCCTTCTTTTGTATCCAATTTTTGATATAATCGTTCAAAAGTTCATTCTTTGCTTCATTCACTACTTTTTTTAGGTATTGTATATTTTTTAAATTTTCCTCGTTCTTACAAATATATAATTCCTTATAAGTTGTTCGTTTTTCTTTCATTTTTTTTTGTACTTTCTCATTCCACCACTAAGATTCTTTACTTGGTGGTGCATATTCCTTTGACTCACCGAGTACACTCTTAGCTACTATTTTCAAATTTAATACCATATTACCCTATGTCGTATTAGAGTCACAGTATATTTCACTTAATGTTTATACTTCTACCTTTTTCTTAAATATATTTTGCTTCTCATCTTTTAACTTCCATCACTTAATTCTATGAGTTGTATATATTTTTTTTCTATTGATACTATGCCTAAGATATATATCCAATACTATTAATGTATGTTGGGCAGTTAAGTTTTCTCCGGTGATGACTTTGCAATCTTTACAAATATTTCTATCAATCTTCCTAACTATAAGAAAGTTAATTTGTGATTTATTATTACCACTTTTGAACGTGACCAAGTGTTTTGCTCTTTTCTTAAAAAAACGTATTAGTTAATATAAAGTCATATGCGATCACAAAATTCAATATAGTTTACCCTTCTTCATTTGTCGCTCCAAACCCAAAACTCCCATGTACCCTTTCATATTCCTTATTTTTCAGTCTGATATACCCATTTAGGTCACCTATTATTAAAATTATTTTATTTGGCAAAATGTAATACTTCATCCCGGTCATCCTAAAATTTTGATTTGGTAGCCTCATCTAATTCTACTTGTAGTGTATATATGTTAATTATGTTCATATTTTCTTTCACTACTATTATCTTAAGGCTATAATTTAACCCCTTTTTCTAGCCACTACAACTTCATCATTTAACGAACTATTTCTTTTTTTCGCCATAACTTAAAATCCGGGTTCTCTATCATCTTTGTCTTCTCGCCTACCAATTTTGTCTCTTGTAAACACAAAATACTAATTCTTCTTCTAATCATCGCATCTACTACCTCCATTGATTTACCAATCAAGGTTCCTATATTCCATGTTACTATTTTTAGACTAGTAGTTTTTTTATAATATTTGTTCTTATCAAATCTATTGAATTAGAACTCTTGCTTATTTAACACTACATCCAAGTTCTCATGCATGGAGATGTAGCGGTCTTTATCAATACATTACAGTCTGACCTTGCAATACAAACTCTTGCATATTTAGTATTACACCTGAGTTCTGAAGATTTAGTGATCCTTACCAAGACGTTACGGTCAGACCTACAACACATTCCTTCCGGGGAATAACCTAACATTAGCACAATATATATAGTTTATTGGATTCATCTATTGAACATTTGTTATACTTTAACTTTGACTAACAACTTAACTCAACTCTCCTTTTTTGTTTAGGTTTGGACCAACCATGCATGACTGATTCATCATGCATGGAGTAATATTTATTTTATAAATAATTAAATATAGTATGTTTTTTTATTATTATTTTCTTGTATCCCAAGAATTTGAAGGTATAGTGACACTACATAAATGTGTATTCTTCTCCTTTCTCGTGATTAACACAATGATATGTCTGGACCATTTACATTAATGATTAGTAGTCATCTGTGATTTATCTCTTCTGTGTTAGCTTAGAGATAGATTGACAGGGATGCTGGGACGAGTGAATCACCTTTTGTCACATAATTAACACAATGCCATTCTTGCCGCCTCCCGTTGATATTTATACGTGATATTATTATAACAGATTATAGAATCTATTTTCTGTATATACGAAATATATCACAGATTATCTGATCCAATAGAAAGAGCCATTGTATTAGACGAAATCCTTTCTAATTTATGTTGCCTTACAAATCACATGCACTGTCCTAAAAAATTTCTCGGATAAAATTATCACTTTTACTGCAACATAATACAACAGGATTCTCAAAACCACGCGCGCAGAAGGAATAGAACACAGATTTCCATGGGCGCCACTTCCAACAATGCGGTGAAATTAATGGGTGTTACTTTCCACAGTAATATCTGTGGTCCAGTCAAATGCTACAGAAAATTCTTGTCACCTCACTCAACGAGATAGACTCGAATACACTGGTGGAGTCGTGGAGAAGGCCAGATAACCCCTGTGGACCATTTCCATCATCATTCTCCCTGTCTTCTTTCTCTAATAATGAATGAAGCATCATATCCTGCTACCAACTTGATATTTTCTAGCTAGCCCTGGAACATTTGCCTTCTCTCTCTATCTATCTATCTGGATTTGGATATCATAAAAAGAAAGATATTTTTGGAGTAACTGAGTGCCATGGGGATCGTAGATCTCCATGTATGGCACTGTGTTTACACATGACCAACGATTGTAGATTGGGCCATTAATTGCACCTGGTGTCCTTTCCACAGGAAGGAATAAATGCATTCAACTTTGACAAGAATGATTCATTTTCTTTTCGCAATAATATTCTTTCAAGACGGCAACAACAACCATCGATAATTCGCCCATAATATATGGGAGATAAGTTGGTGATCATACTGAAGATTATAGCTAGGATATGATAGCTTTATGTAGGTTCTATTTGCCCGGAAGAAAAGGTTGATGCATGAACAGTCATGGACCAGCTGATTAGTAATATTTATTATTGTTTTCTTCCATTTATAAGTTTAGGCCTATAGACTAAAAGTGAATGAATGGCATGCAGTATCAAATAGATCCGATCCACTACTGCGCGCTTTCTCCAAAATCTAACTATATATATACAGACAAGATTTAACATATTGGTTGGCACTGCACACTGGATTGATATTACATTAAAAGGAATTAATGCTAAATAGAATGTTTGATAAAGATTTGAATTCATTAAAGTTTTAACTATGGATAAGATTAGTCTACAGGTGCATGGGCAAATAAGAAAGCATCCTTTCTCATGTATAGAGTGTCTTCAAGTGAGTTGTTAATTACGGCCTTCCCTATTACATTTCACAAATAAATTCCACCTTTATATATATATATATATACATACATATTTAGGAAGAGAATTAGTGGAAGATTCAATGTTTTATGGAAATATAATTTAGCTGATTTGCAGCTAAGGAATAAAAGGAAGAGCGAATAAGAATCATTAATGCAACACCCAACTAAGTTAATTTAATTATATCAAATTATTAAAGAATCGTCTTAATCTTAAGCTTGGATCACGTACATCTATAAAGACCAAAGTCGTGTAAGATCACAATTTTTTATGTTAAATTAATTATATTTAATCAAAACTTGATTCTTTTTGGATTGGTCCTAGTCGTCACATCTTTTGTCCCATAGCTATACAAATATTGAATTATTATAAAACAGAAATATTCAAGAAATTACAAAAGAACATATGTGGAAAATCTTTTGTCTAAATTAGTCTTTAATTACATGCATGTATATATTCTTTCAATGCCATAAAATTGCTTTTATATTTAATTGTGTACATCCCATTTCAAACATAGACAATGTAATTGGCCACCACATTCAGTTTCAAGGTTTAGACCAGCCAGGACATGAGGTGAGGCGAGGAGGCGAACGCCTCAGGTCCATTTCGTAGAGGAGCCAAAAAAAATAAGGATTTATTAAGACATTTAATATTAAAATTCTAATTTGATCGAAAAGCCCCTCATCGTCCTAATTTTGTCGATCCTCGTCACCTGCCATGGGCTCCTCCTTTTCAGAGATAGCAGCATATTCGATTTATTTTTTATTTTAGTAAGTTTATATTTGATCAGTCCTATTTTGTTATTTCCGAACAACTTTACTCCTCTTTCTTATGGTGGTAGCTCTCTTGATTTTGAAGCGTTGTGTGTTTTGTGCTGTTACAACTTACAAAAGTAAGGGAAAAGGTGAGAGGGAGACAAAAGCAAGGTCGATTCTTCTTGTTCTCTTCTACTCTGCTCTACTCCTGCTCATGCTTATTTCCTATTACCTCCATCCAATTCGATTCGATTAGTCTGCATCATTAAATTAGTTAGTTTGTTGAATCTGAAAGCATGCTATAAATCCTTCACAGGAAGAGCAAGAGAGATATAACAAGCAAATTCATGCCTCTCTCCCCCAATCTTTAGCTTTTGTTTTAGGTTTTATATGACTGATCAATAATGCTCATTATATTATACACTAAATATACCAAAAATAAAGATAAATTTTCCAACAATAATTGCTTGTATTGATAGCCAAAACAATTTCTTCAGACTGGTCAGACCTATATATGAGAATGTTGACTCATAAAAAAGCAATAGATTATCTATGCCAATTTTTGCAATCTAGGTTGTAGAGAATGCAATAGTCTTTCTATATGTGTTATGTGTTTATTTTCCCCCTTTTCATTAATTCCTTTTAACAAATATGTTGGATCGCAAGTCCTTTGTATGGTTGAGGCGTTCAATATCTCCATCTCTCACCGTAAAGATAATTCTACCTCTGTTAATTGATAATCATATGTTGAATAATTTTTCTCTTCATCTTTGTTTTCTAGCAGCGTAAGCTATAACTATATTATTCTGCATTAAGACATCTCAATAATTTTGAAGCATTATTGCATTAAGATATATTTTTATTTGATTATATTTTACAATATTAAGTGTTATTTAACTTAATATTTTACTTTACATGTTGTAACCTCACTAAAATACGACAACAATATGTCTTGTATTTATAACTAAAACGGAAGCAAGACATATTTGTATAAAATGATTACTAGTAATATTTATTTTTGTATTATATTATGAAATATGCATGTTATTCAATTCTTTATTTTATTGCACATTTTGTAACTTTACTAAAAAAATGTTGATTACATGTTAAAAGAAAAATAATATTTTAAAGTGTAAATACTTTTTTAAACTAATATAATAATAAGACGGTGTAATGGGCCATTTTTATTGAATCTCGACTCAGACCATCAAAATCTCAGGTACGACGTTAGGTTTAGAGATCAAAACAATACTCATTCTCATCTGGAGATCATCTCATCCTTTTTAGTTTCCTTAAACAATCTACTATTTGATCGTTCATAAAAAGAAGTAATTAACTACTGCACATTCAAGCATCTAATGCATGTTTCAGATAGTACTGATCAATTATAGGAAATGATTGAGATATCGAGAGCTTTATTCAATCCCCAAAATAAGTTTTGTTTAGTTTTTTTTTTTTTTTTACATCGATCCAACTTTAGAGTAGTACATATGAGCTTTAGCGTAGTATACAAGTGATACTGAAAACAGTCGACGCGCATGCATATCGACGAAGCTAGGAATTGAACACGCAGGATGCAGAAATTCTAATCTTCATCTTAGATAGTTTGGGAGGCCTCGATCTGATCCATGAGCGTGATGCGAGTCTGATGGAACTTGGCAATGAAGGCGGAGGCCTTGCTGTCGACGTCTACCTCCCCCACCCACCAGCCTGATCTTCCGGCGTCCTCTTCCTCAAACTCATCGCTCGGCCAAACCTTCCTCTGCGCGCACTCATCACCCTCGTACTCGGACTCGGACCCGGACCCGTAGTTCTTCTTCTTCTTCTTGGAGGAGGCGTTGAAGAGGCCGCAGAAAGATACTGAAGACTGGCTTCCTCCCATCGATTTGTATGTTTGGGGGGTTCCTCGATCAGTGAAGGCTTGGGACTGAGGAGATGGGAGGGCATCCTCTCCATTTATATAGAGAGAGTTGGAGACCTCCCTCGCTTGCACAGGAGCCGCCATGATGTGAGTTGACTCCTAATTAAGAGAGCTAACTTTTCAGGGGAGATAGATTCTGCAGCCACTCTTTCACATGCAATAAGATATATATATATATATATATAGGGATGATATCCTGAGGGACATCCGTGCGGGATATCCGTGTGGGACAATTCCAAGGAGGGCAAATCCATGAAAAAATTGA
>JBBPFQ010702062.1:0-14389 GCA_037974815.1 Kaempferia elegans | reverse complement strand
TGTTAAATTTATTATTTCCGCTAGAGCTAACATCTTGTAGGAAGAAAGCGAACTTGTGGTGAACTTCTATTCAAACCCCCCTTCTTAACTGGTCACGATCTACAACAACAGCTATATCTCTTTTTCTTTGCGCTCTTGATTTCATAATAGGTTTAAGCCTAATTTCAGCCATTCCTTTTTTCGTGTTACTTCTCTCTTATTTTTTTTTTTTGTTTGTTAATCCCTCTGCTACTTCACGTCCCAAAATAATATACATATTCTGCTCGGTGTCAGGATGATTAGCTGCAATATTGGTAAACTAACTTGGACTAGGCGAACCAATTTAAGATTAAATTAATATATGTGGGCATATGCTATAAAGTAAAGCCACTGCATATGCATAGACTGCTTCTAAAACAGTGGCTTATTTCTTGATAATGTCTTTGTTTATGTAAGTTATGCCTAATGAAGTATGGCATGTTACAATAATGATAGTCACAAAATGTCATAGATATTTCTCTGTATTCTTATAATCCTCGGTTCGTTTTCAGATAAATTTTCCTTACAGAGCTTTTTGCCATAGAATATTAAATGTATGTCTTGTTTGCAGATTCCAGTTGCCCTATTAATTTCTCAGTGCCCAAAACAAATTGATGATAATCCTGTACTACTGCGATTCTCAGAAGTTGTCACTCTATTCCATGAGTTTACCCATGTGGTATGTTGATTCTTCACTACCTTCATGTAATATATCTTATTTCTTTCTTGCTTATTGTTATACTTCAAAATAAATGGCAGCTGCTAATAAATCTTAAGCTCCAGTTTGAAGTTGAGTATCATGTATTTTGCCATCAGCTTTTGTACTTCTGCACTTATGTTGAAGGAAATTGCTACCGCAATCTAAATTTGAAGCTTAAAGTTTTAATTCTTCAAGTCTTATCCTTCTGTACATATGTTCTGACTAAAATTTGTTACTCAAATTGGTATATACTGAATATATGAACATACCAGGCAAATCAGATTGTGCAGGTTGTTGCATTTGTTCCCCCTTCAAGTATTTATATCTTTCAAGTAGTAGGCCTATTCTTTGTTCTACCAATATTGAAATATATAAAGTGAGAGAGTTACTGACCCTTCTCCTGATTGTCCCATTGTATCATTGTAGCGATAATTGCACACTATAGGCTGTATCAGGTCCTTTGTTTCTTTTGCATAAGTTTTAATAAGACAGCTGTTTATCCTTGCTACATCTTTCTCAGCAGTTATTCCTTTTGCTCAGGCTACCCGATTGTTAATCCTGCCTAATTTGCATGCAAAAATCTATTATATATATATATAAAGATAATCTGAATTGAGAGCTATTTTGCACAATTCGGTTGATTTCTCTCTCTTAAAGAAATTGTTACTCTATGTAAAGATAATTTTCCTAAGAGAACTATTACAGCTATTATTTCTCTAATTATCAAACTATTACAATATTAATGATATATTTAATACTTCTAATATAAATAATTTCATACTATACTATACTTAGTAGTCACTTTTTAATGTAATAATAAAATTATAAAATAAAAAAATTTCTTACCCAATAATGATCTAATTTTGAAGAATCTGATTATTAATTTATGTTGTATGTAAAATAATTTTTTTTTAGTCCAATGCACTAAGCTACCTTCGGTGTGGGTCCGAGGAAGGGTTGGACCACATTGGGTCTATAGTACGTAGCCTTCCTTACCTTGCATTGCAAGAGACTATTTTTGTAACTCGAACATGTGACCACAAGGTTACACAGTAACAACTTTACTATTGCGACAAGGTTCTCCTTCACATAGCTAGATGTAAAATAACATGATAAAAAATTAATAAAACTAATGATTGAACTAAAAAAAAATTAATCCCCTTCCACACCTATCCTCCATCTCCTTATCTCCATGTGCCTAGATCCGACTATGGGTTAACGAGCCGAGTACTCGTTGACCCGTTCTGCTTCAAAAATCGTAACCGATCCAGTAAGGTGCTGGGCCGGTTGCATTTCAAGCCCAAAAATAATCGGTGGTTAACTGTTAATTCAACCTGCTGGTTCGAGGTTTGGGTTTTTTTTGGTTTCTGCAGAATCACTAGTTAACTGTTGGGGATGAATTAGAAGGGTTTTTTTTTTTGTATTTTTTTCAACGGTTAAAATCATTTGACCGTTTTTTTTATCAATGACTATGATTTGGTGTCTGTTACTTTCCAAACTTTATAAATAAAGAGCTTATTTCAATGTTTCCACACCCATCTTTTCTACTTATTCTCAATTCCGCAATCTCTACATGCTTTTGACTCAAATTCTATACATTTTCTACTCCAATTCTACACAATTTCGATTTACACTTCTGAGTTCCCACTACAATGGAAGGAAGCCGAGGGCAAGGAGGCCGTTCATTATCTCGATCTTAGAGGGGTTGGGAAATAGGTAATCCGAACATTCATTCCTTCATTAAAGTCTTCTATTTTTATTAAACATTTTGAGAATGTCACTCTTCCGTCGGGAGAATTGCGTGAAAAATGTAAGCACTGTAATGCTTTTTACAAATTCCAAATCGGCGGTGGCTATGGGCCGTTGAAACAACATGTATAAATGAAGCACCCGATAGAATATGGAATTGACCGTTGTCAAGCACAATGATCTAGATTTTCTATTAGTGGAAGTACTAATTCTGTTTATTTTTATAATTTGATAATAAATTCTGATAGTCATTAACTAAAATTTTTTCGCAGAGTATCGTTCATTTAGTTTTGGATATAAATGCACTTGTGAAAATTTTTGTAAAGAATATCTTAATCCATCTACTAAATGTGTTCCTAGAACTATACTTATTCATATAATTAAAAAATTAGTAAAATAAGGTGAAAAAATTTAATTGAAGAATTTAGTAAATTAAATAATAAAGTTTCCTTATGTTATGATATTTTGAGTGATTATTGGCAAATTCATTCGTATATGACTGTGACTTGCATTGGAATATCCAAAAAAAAAAATTGTTAGCATATAGAGTTTTTGATAAATCGCATAGTGCTCACATCTCAAAATTATTATCATTAATTTTAGAAGAATATGAATTACTCATAAAAGATTTTCAATATCATTTAATAATGCTAGTTCTAATGCCGCTAGTGTTAAAGAATTAAAATTTATATGTCAACCTATTATTGGTAGTTTATTTTTTCATATTTGTTGCGCATGCCATGTTTTAAATTTGCGTTCAAGATGGATTAAGAATTCTAGAAAATCATATTAAACTAATTAGAATTGTTATTTCTTATTTATGGTCGTATCCCTCTATAATGAAACAATGGGGTAAATTTTATAAATATAATGTAATGAGACGTAAAAAATTTCCACTTGATGTAACAACATGTTGGAATTCAACATATTAATTGTTACAAGATTTATTTCAATATAAAAAATTATTATGTTCATCTTTTTTACAAAATATTAATAATACCGATATATATTTATTTTCACAGCAATGAAATATTTGTAGTAGTATTTGTGAAATTTTAAAAATATTTAATAATGCAATCGAACAACTTTCCGATTTTTATTATCCTGCCTCTTATTTAATTTTAGGAAATTTTTGTAATGTAATATCAGTTTTAAATGAAAATAGTATGAATTTTTATCTTCTTGTGTATTAACAATGGAAACGAAATGGGAAAAATATTTTTTTTTCATATTTTTGAAATTTATTTAGTTGCATTTCCTTTAGACCCTAGATATAAGTTGGAAGTTTTACCAGAAATGTTAGATTTGTATTATGACACTTTAAATTCATTTAAATATTCTCCTTATCCTAATAATATTGTATATAATATTAGAAATTATTTATATGGTATTTATAAAGAATATAGTATAAAATATGAAATACAAATTAATATTTCTCAAACAAAAAATACTAGTTGCAATAATTTAAAACTTACAAAAGCACAAATTTTATTAACGTAATGTCTCGTATGAGGATCCTAAAGTTCCATAGGAACTTGAGAATTAATTTATGATTTCTTTTGATTTTAATGAAGCAGACAGTGAAGCATATTTCGATGTCATAAAGTGGTGGTCGCAAAAGGCTCAAAGTTTTCATGTCCTCTCGATGATTGTCAAAGAAATTTTAGCTTGTGCAGTGTCAACAATTGTTGTGGAACAAACATTTAGTGCCAACAATAGCATATTGGATGAACAACACTCGATTTTATCTCTCGGCTCGTTGGAAGGCCAACCATTACTCGACGATTGAACTAGAGCCGAAAAAAGAATCCAAGGAATGTAATTTTCAGATGACGAAGTTGAAAATTTGATATTGAAGGAATAAATACTACGGGAAGGGGAAATGCAAGTGAGTAACAACACTTTATAAGGTAAAAGGGTAAAATGGTAAGAGAACTATGTAGACTTTTGATTCCCCTCTACCCTATGGGGATATGTAGGGAACTTAAATAAGTGCAAACCCTTTTTTTTAATGAATTTATTATATTTTTAATATAATTATCTTGAACCGTGGCGAACCGTGAACAAATTGTGAACCATAACCATCTTGGTTAAGGGTTGACCCAAGAACCGTTGAACTGTGGTCGGGTCTATAAGTGAGAAATATAGTCCAAAATTAAACCCACTCTCAACTAACGTAATATACCTTTCGTGTTCCTTTATCTTGCTTGTAATAGCTTTCTCACTCATTCTCACCGTAGCTACAAAAACCATCTACCTCGGTTGCCAAAGATTTTTTACCTTTCTTTCTTTCATCCACTTTTTTATTCTCTCTTTCACTCTTTTTTTTCTACTCGCTTACTGTATTAATTTGGAATTTGGCTGATTTAGACAAATATTGTTTGATTCCATTTGCAGGCCTTCAATTTTCTTTTTTTTATCAAATTGAACAAGTTTTATTTTTTTTTTTCTCTTGTTCTCTTCATGCGTCAAAAATCTTGATATCTCAAATCCTGATCTTGACTCCATCTCGGCTGATTTGGATCCATATTGGTTAATATTTCCAATGATGGTACCAAGATTTGTTGGAATATTTATGGTCTCTCTAGAGGGAGGGTGAATAAACGATGCATTTTTCTTGTTCAATTCTTCCAAATAACACTTCTCAAATAAATTGAAAGCCCACTTATGTGATCAATAAAAGTGATAATGTGCACTGGAAATATATAAAGTAATTAAGCATAAAATAACCACAAAGAAGTAATGCGGTTGAGAGTGAGCTCAAGCAAACAACCAAGACCTTTCTCACTTTTTGCGATCTACCTTTGTTGTCCTGAGTTAACTCTCATTGTTACTAGAGATCTTCTAGCAAACGGTTACAATTCAATGCTAAATGATTACTTTTAAATCCCATCCAGATGCAATCATACACTCTCAAGATGTTAAGAAATAAGTACAATTTGAAAATTTATCTTTCTTGCCTTGAAGATTGAGATCTAATAGTAGGTGAACAGCATCTTACCTGAGAGTTTCAGATCTAAGCATGAAACTTTGTATTCTCTTCCAAAGCCTTTTGACGTTCCTTTTAGCAATTGAAAGTGTTTAAGGATGATTATAAGTATTTTCATGTAAGCATTAGATCCTGAAAAGAGCCTCTAATTTTTTAAAACATGCCTCAATGACTAAAATCTAGGCCCTTGTGTTGACCAAAAACTCATAAATCTCATCTAACATTCGAAATATGCCATTAATGGCTAATTTTTTGACACTTAAGATTAGTTGACATACTTTTGTCATTGCTCCAGATTGCCTAATTCCAATTGATTGGATCAATATTCCAGTTGACTGAACTAATCTCCTAGTTGATTGGCATTCTATTCCAAGCTGGCAACCCCTTTAGTTAGTTTACAAGCCCCATAAACTGCCCCCAAGTTTGGGATCTACTCATTAACAAAAGTATATGTTCTATGGTGCTAAATTCTTTCAATCCAATCAATTTATTACCCCAAAACAAATACAAGGGTCTTCAATCTTTCTTCAAGTTTGATGATCATTCACAAGTTCAAAGTTTCTCATGGTTTTGCTCTTAGATCCATAAAGTTCATCATCTGAGTTTGATCACTTTAATCTGCAACTCGTATGATATCCTATACACTGAGCAAATACATGCACCTAACTTAAATTGAATTATCAAACTATAAAAAAACCGTAATTAGACCTAACTAAACTGGAGGAGCTATTGTCCCAACTAGGAATGGGATGGGTTACGTTTTTTTAATTTTTCATCCCTGTCCAATATAGAAAAAAGGGGATGAGTTCTTCCCCATCCCCACCACCCCGCTCATCTACTTAAGCGGAGTGAGATAATAAATTATTAAATAAAAAACCACATTTTGGACAAGGTTCATGGTGGGCAAGCAGGGCATAACAAAAAAAATTCTACCCCATTCCTTCTCTTCATATGCTGGTTACTTTTTGGTCTAATTTTGAGTAGAGATTCTCATTTTGGTTGTGAATTCTATGAATTCATAAACAAACAAAATATTGTTTAGGCCTCTAGTTGGCCAATATGATAGTGCAATGAAGCATACGAGTTGTTTGCACATGTCTGGTTTGCATTTTAGCTAATGTTGATGCTTCTGTCTGAATTTGTTAGTGGCTGTTATGCTTATATGGATGCCTACAAGAACTTCGGATACACAATCCATTAATTTGTTTTGAATAATGCCTTTGCTGACTTATCCAAGAATAACCAACGCTGATATTCATTTTTGTCATAATCTTAGGTGCATCATATGTGCATGCGTGCAACCTTTTCAAGGTTTTCTGGTCTGCAAGTGGATGCCGACTTCATTGAAATTCCTAGTAAGCTTCTTGAGAACTGGTAAGTCAATAGGTGCCAAATGTTCATCCTTGACTAAGTGATCTAATACATTCATGTTTAAACAAAATGGTTATCGTGCTTTAGGTGTTACCAGAGTATCTCACTGAAAATGATGTCTGGTTTCTACCAGGTAATCCAAATGGCTTGTTGATTTGTAAAATTCTCTGCATTGTACATTTCAAACTATTCTCTCTTGGCTATGAAAGTTGGTATCATTTTTTTGTGGGTTTGTTTATGAACTTATTGGTAATGATCAGCTAGTTCAACCAGGTGTTGGGCTTCAAACTGCTTATGGTTTTTATATATATATAATTGTTGCAAATCTGTCAAACACAATTGTGATATTTGGTAAAAGAAACATGTATAAAGATTTTTAAATATCAAAATCACTAAATCAATTTACAATTTTATTCTTTCTTGTGATACCCTACTTTATTTTTTTTGGATAAGTAAAATAGTATAGCACATATCCGGTGTACAAGAATTTGTGATACCCTACTTTAGTCCCTTGCGGAGAGTGGTGGGCTAATTTAGGAGGTTTATTAACTTAGTTGATGTAATTAATAATTTGTGCTTAAGCATTTTGGGCCAATGATTAGGTCTAACAAAGTTAAGTAGATCTCTCATTAGGCATTGTGATTCTTACTAGAGTAGACCTAATCCTCTCAGCATGATGGATGAGAGGTTTTGTAGAGGTCACTTATTTGATGACACATTCTTCCATTGGGCCTCAGAATGTGCCGTCACACAGTGCTGATTAGGGGCGACTTTAGGTCTGGTTTGGATTTATATCTTGCTGGAGATATCAAGCATTAAGTGGGATTATTGTGGCACCATACTTTAGACCCATTTCAAGAGTTATGGACCAACTCAAGAGGATTATATGCTTGAATGAGTGAACTGCAATTAACTTGCATTTAAGCATTTTGGCCAGTGACCTAGCAATGTTCATGTAAAAGATCAGTTCTCTTGCTTTGGCTGGACAGCCCATTAATTTCTCCTCATCTTTTGCAGCAAATTCCTTTGACTTTGGTTAGGTCTCTCTTTTGCTTTAAAGATTCAAGGAATCATTACATGACAATTTGAGTCCTTTAGTCTCTGTGATAGATCATAGAGTTATGCAATGCTTAGTGATCACATGTCAGTTTTATTATCTCATATTGTTATGTGGGTCTATGTTCTGAAACTTGAAAGTAAACAAGTCATGGAAATTTGCTGACCACATAGTGCTGCTTTCATATCTAGTAGAAAGGCAAATGCTCAGGCCTTTTCCCCTTTTTTAAAAGTTGGTTATTAACTGGAAGCAGTTGGTTAAAGATTGATGCTATCCTCAGGGCAATTGCTCTTGCTTAGATATCTTTGGGGTAGGAATTATCTCCAGAAATTTCTTGAGTATAGTCCTAAAAGGCCATTGTTAGATAACAAAAAAAAATCTCTGGTCCTATATGTACAATATACCACTTTTTATGTAGGTTGTTAATTTATAATGTTTTACTTTTTTTTTTCCTTTTTTTTTGAAAATAGTAGAACATTCAGAAATAGGATGAGCACAGTATCATTTGTTTCATCATTTATCCATTGTGGAATTATGTGATAATTTAAAACATTTTTTTCCTCATTTATCCGTAATGATATATCATTGACATTGACCCAAATAAGATCTTCAAAAATCATTTGTAAATTCTAACGCAGGATATCACAAAATCCGTCACAACTAATATGTGCATATCATTAAGGAGAAAGCGGGATTTGTTCTCTGGCCTTAAACTGAAGCAAGAAATTCTACTTTGTAAGTATAGTTTATTCTACTTCAGAATCTAGTTCTTTGCTTATGATGTTGAATGGTATCTTAGTAATACAAACGTAAAACCATTTTAAATTTTTTTTCCATTTCTTTCCTCTTCAAATAAGGTATTTCTGTGTCCTTGTGCTGAAAATATCTCATCTATGTGCTTCCTCTATCTTTGTTTAGTGTCAAATTTCTCTTCAGTTTAACAAGAGTTGGTCCGTCAAAATTTTTCTTTTTCTTTTTGCTGTCTGTGTTATTTGGACTCAGCTGATTTTCTGGAAACAAGTTGTACAATGTAAACATAGATTATGACAAGCATTGTTCATCACATATAGGAGCAGAGATAACTTTTACACATTTGGTTCACGTGGCTTGGGTTCAATTGTATACGCCCTTCATTAAATTTGGTATTTCACATTCATTTTCTGGTTGGAAATTGAGCAAATTGGGATTGCCCCAACTCTCTGACTTGTTCCCATCAAGGCAATCTGTTGAAGTGTCTCAAAGATCAAGAGTGGTCCTAAATGTGCATTTACACCGTGCAATCACAATGTGAATGATCTTCTGTGATTCTTGTTAGAGTTATGGTTATATTGGTCATGTGTTTAGTCCCACGTTAAGTAGTTTAGGTATAAAGTACCCTAAAGGGTATAAGATTAGCCGCTTTTTTAATGCCAATACTATATTCTCCTCTCAATTTGCATTGTAGATCAGGTTCTGTTTTTCTTCCCAATTTCAAAGAGGCTGTGACTTTGATGTTATAGGGTAGCCTTTCCTCCACCATATCGTTGCAAACTCCTTTCCTCTCCTCGTCCACCATCACAATTGTAAAAGCTTAATTTGTTTTCTCTGTATGTGTCCTCTTTCTCAGCCTTTGTTCTTTGATGTGTTTAGTCTAAGCTGCATATGTTACCACCTCCTCATCCATCCGTCACAATTGTAAAATCTTTTTTTTTTGTTTGTGCTCTATGCATGTCCTCTTGCTCAGCCTTTCTTCTTTGATGTGTTTAGTCTAAGCTGCAGATGTTACCACCAAGTGGTTTTGAAAGGGACCACATAGCATAATGGATATACGATCCTCTTTAGATAGCATTGTGCATATGCGGATTGCATACACAGAAAAAAATAACTTATTTGTATTCATTTGTATCTGGTATACTAGACCAAATTGATTCAGAACTCTATGCCACACTATATGGTAGCTTGTAATTTGTAAGTGGTAGCTTAAACTGTCAGGCCCAAGTCACCCTTCTTGGTTGTGAATAATTCTTTGACACCTTGTGTTAGCAGACTTTGTTGCAGTGATGCTTAATGATGCTTGCAACATGTCCTGATGCTAATCATCAACAAGAAGAGATGATTACCACACAAACACATTCACAATAATAACATAATATCTTAATAGATTATGTAATAAAAAAATGTCAGGAAGTCTACCAAGGAATACTTAGTTGTGCAAAATTTAACCAATAGTAGAGATGTCTTAAAGCAGTAATAGTAGTAGGATGCTTAATGACTCACATGATGTTGGTATAAGGATAAGTACAAGTTAGGAACTATTAGCAACACTGCAACACTACCAAGAAATCCCCCTAAAAGAATCTAAAGAATAAGAATAGATGATAATAAAAGAAGTTTAATGCAACATACCATCTCTCAAGCATATTCATGTCAATATGAATACGAGATTTTGTCATGAATCTTTATATCATCTGATATACAAACTCATGCTCAAGAATAAAGTCGGATGCATCATCTAAGTTAATTGAAATGGTTACTTCTATATAAAGTCGAAACTTTATGGTCTCATGGTCTCTAGTCATAAACCCATTGCCCACGTCATTTGGTAACATCTCTTATGAGAATAGGCATTCAACCATGCAACTTCAATTCGGCAACAGTCAACTATTATAGTCCCACATCGTCTGAAGGTAATGTGGTTGTAAGTTAGTTATTAGTTTATTTAATACCTAACTATTATATGTTGGGTCCAAGTGATTGACCCTAGTGAATAGGAGTTTGACTTGTTACACATGGAAATTGAAAATCTTGTAATTCAACAGGGTTAAGTTGGAAGATTATTGGGCCCAGAGGTTACAATTGACTAGGAGCTTGGCAGGTTGCTCATGGAGTTGGAGGGATTATGATTTGATAGTATCAAGTTGTCCTCACATGGTCAAGTTGGTTGTTAGTTCGTTGACGTAGAATCTCAAACGAGGTGAACTCGAAGGCAAGGTGGAGGATGACATGAAATAAGCTTTAGAGGGCTTGGTGTATCCGAGAGATTGAAGGCTTGATGAGATTAACTCAAGGGTGAGAGGCATTAACGAAAATTGAAGACTAGATTTTTTGTGATTTGCGAGGGATTATATGGGGGGTATAATTTTGGGTTATATTTCTATAGGGCTTACCTAGTGGTGGTTTATACAACCAAGGAATAAGGTTTTTCAGGTTGTAGTCAATAGTTGAGCTTGCTCTCAAGTAAGTTAGGATTGTTGAGAAAATTTATTTGTTTGGAGGTTATTCTCAATTAATCGAAATGTCTAGTTGATTCAGGAGTCAACTGCAAATGTTCTTCTCGGAAATAAAAAGATTATGTTTTGGCTCCAACAGATCAGAGGTAAGACTAAGTCGACTAAAGCTATTAAGTCTACTGGGTAGTTAATTGTTCTATATAAGGTTTGAAATCTCAAACCATACTAGTGTTTCAGTATCATGTTGAATTTTCGATGAATGATGTTGATAGTAAATTGGAGATGGAAGGAGGGAAAAAACTAACAACTATGTAGTTAACTTCAATATTTGCTTTCCAGGAATGCTGTGATTTTGACATTATCTTTTATGTAGATAAACTACAAAACAAAAACTAACAACAGTATTTTAATTTTAGTTTGTCAAAGGGTATTGAGTGTTGACATGAAATGCCTGAGACAATGGTATAGGAGATATTGTTTTAGTGCCGAGTAGTATTTGAGTTTTGGTAATCTATCGATACAATATGTCTTGACGAATTCGCCTGGTATGAGATTTCAAATCATGGTTCTAAATATGATGCTTTCCATTGGACTTGAGTTGACTGAAAAGATCTTTCTGTTGAGTGGAAAGTTATCTATTAGAGGATAACTTTGCTATCATTGCCATTAGAATCAACTAGAAATGGTTTGTGTTGACTAGAAGTTTGAGGAGTTGAATGACAACTAGTTGTTAGCAGATGAGCTTATTGTTTTGGCCGTTTGAGCAATTGAACTCAGTTCAAACTGATTGGAAGTTGAAGCAGTCAACTAAACTGGTCTTTGAGTTGGCTAATAAGGATTTCGTACTTGCATTTCAGTCATTTTTAGATAATTTGAGTGAACTGAAGTCGAGCACAAAATGTCGTTTGAGCTGCCTTAATGTCGACTTGAGGCTAAGTTGCTTATATTTATTTGGTAGAAGGGAACCCTGAAATATAACAACAATTATCGTAAGATGCTCTTATTGTCTATGTGCTTGAGTGCCTCCAACAATTCCAGGAGCTCGAAATCAACTAGGCTTCAGCTCTTGTATGGATTTCAGGTTTTGCTTTATTTTAACTTCTCTTATGCTCATTATATCATTTATAGAGAAAAAAGAAGTATTGTTACTTTTCGAAGAGTGATTCATCTAACGAATTTTTAAGTCGTGGAGTACGACTAGGGGGTTTGAACTACATTAAAATCTTTGATAGCATTGCTCTTGTATATTTTTTTAATTATTATTATTTTCGTTGTGTTGATAATTATATCTTTATTTCTAACAAGCACAGGAGAACTTTGTTAATCAAATATTTGCTTTAGTCTTGCACTTGCACTTGTAAGAGAATAAAATTTTAATTTTTCAGGTTATCTACTATTCACCCTCTCCCCTCTAGCCACTCCATTAGATTATATAATATACAACAACAATAACAGCCTAGCCTTATCCAATTAAGTGAACTGGGTTATTTGGATACTTCTATGTTATTGAGCTTTATCTTCTTTTCATCTATCTTTAAATAAATTTTATCATGTTTTATCATCATCATCGTTGTTAACTAAGCCTCCTTTGATATCTCTCATTTAATGACATACTTGTCATACTTTCATATCGTCTAATTAGAACAATTATTGGTTATTTGAGTACATGTATGTATCTTAAATGTTTTTCTAATTTTTCGTTGATAGACACAACTCCTATTTTCTCTTTATTGTTCTCATTTCATATCCATTCCATCCTCAGGTCTATAACTCTCATTTTTTGCTCGTTTGTTCAAGTTATAGTCTAACGTTTAGCTCCATATAATATAACAGGTCTAACTGCTGTTGTGTAGAACTCCCCTTTAGGTTTCAGAGGTACCTTACAACCATAAAGAGCATCTCCTCTATTTCAACCATCATATTTATATTTTATGTAAGATATCTCTTTCAACCCCTCATTTTGCAAAAATGATCATAAATATTAAAACTCTCAGTTATACATAACTCGTCATCTTCTATCTTAATAATTGTCTATAATATTTTTTGACATGCTATTTCTAGTTAGTACCTAACTGTCATAAATCTGTAGCATTTCTAAGGCCAACTATGTTCCTAAGATAGTAGCAACTATCATGACGTGTCATTAGCAACTATCATAGCATTGGGGCCTAAAAGATTCCTCGAAGTTTTGTCCCTAATTAGTTAATGACAACTCTGACAGTTAAACTCATTATCACTGCTTGAGCACTCTGTAATTATCATCTAAAAGGCCCTTGAATTAGCCTCTCATGTCTAAATCTTGCTTACATTCCTTCTCAATTTCCTTGTCTCCATAATGGTGCAATACACAACACATCGAGTGCAGAATCATGAATATCTCTCCAAGATTATGTGTCATAAAGATGGAACGTTATGTCACCCACAGGTCCCACCAATGGTCTTGATGATGTAGATAGGCAACAAAATCTCATATTTCTCACACATCATTGAACCCATATGTTGGAACAAAGGCTTCATTAAACAATCATGGCTGCATGGTTGTTAACATAACAATGCAACCCATACGTTGCACAATGTTAGGACTCACACCATCCCATGAGTATGATGAGGTAAATGAGAGACAACTTATCCAGTTTTTCTCCTTGATTCTTGACACACAAGTTTCCCTCTCAATTTCTGTAGTACCTGCAGTGGGTAATAAAAGGCTACATCCTCACGCACATTACACTCATCAAATACACCTTAAGCATGGCATACAACACAACATCAAATGCTTAAGAGATGAGAACCCTTATAATTTTCTTCTCTTTTCAATAGGACATCCTCAAGGGTTGCTCCCTCAATTGATCCTCTAACTCATCAAAAATGTCCTTCATGCAAAGGGGAGGATCCTACTTGTTCAAATAATGGAACGTCTCACCATCCACACTTCTGACAAATTTCGTAAGTTAAACAATGCTCAACTCTATCGGGGTAGTGCTATGGTTAAGGTATGAGAGGTTGTCACATGAGGTCTAGAGGTCGAAACTCGGCGGGTCCGAGCATATATCTCCCCCATGTCTTAACCATTTGCACTAATGGCTAGTAGTCACCTGTGATTTACCTCCTTTGTGTTGGCCTGGGGACGGATTGGCTGAGGCGCTAGGGGCGAGCGAATCGCCTTTTGCCACTTGATCACACCGGATGGAGAGGCATGATTGAGGAAAATTTTTGATTAATCCAAATGACAACGTCTGGTATCAATAACTTCCATGATCCTATATTCCAATATCATTGGTTGAGTTCAATAATCCATC